>MU184208.1:33188-81408 GCA_016904865.1 Pissodes strobi
GCGGTGTTTATGCAAATTTTGACCGCAAAAGTAATTTTTCGAAAAGCCGTTTTGATTGGTGTTTTTTGGGCGTGCTTTGAGTTATAATTTTAAGATTGGTGGTAATTAAAGTTTAGCTATTTGTGTGTTCATTTACATTGCGACATCATTTTTATTTCAAGTTCATTACAAAATATTACATGATTTTTAAATATGGTGCTTGTGGGGAACAGTGAGACAACACTAGGTGGGGCACACCGAGACGTGTCTCTCTTAACGACTACGTCCTGGTAAAATTTTCTGGGAAAAAAACAACAAAATATTTCATTGGCAAGCAATATCTCCCATGAATCTGAATATGATGTAAGTTATTTGCGAAGAAAAAATAGATCAAACAAATTCGTCTACCCAAATGTTCCAGAAGTTGCTAGTGTTTTGTCTGAAGACATCGTATTGATTTTGCCAGTTCCAACATTATTTGGTAAAACAAAAAGACAAAATCAATGCGTCCAGTTTGAAGTTAATTTTGGTCACCTAGATATCCCATAAAGGGTTGTCGTACTGTGGACCACGTTAAGTCTCACTGTAGACCACCATGGGGCACAGTGAGACTATTTGAAATGTTAACAATAAATATTTAAAGAATTTAAATTTTTAAGTTTTTGTTTATTTTTTTTATGCTTTTTAGGAAAATAAAGGTTACTTTACATTATAAACATGTTTTCTTTAATAAATGTTTTCTTTAATAAATGTTTAACCAGTTTAAAAAAAAACTAGAGTAACACAAAAACTTCTGCAGATTCGGAAAAACAAAAATTATATCCAATTCTTACCTTACAGCATTTTCCATATCCCTTTGGCTTAGTCCTGTCATTTTTTGAATGAAGTTATTTAATCCTTGATGCACAAGTATTGATAATTTATTGGTTTATTGAGTGGTCAAGCTGATTTTGGATTTTTTTAAGAAACCAGCTTTTGAATACAACAAAGTATCAACAATACTGTCAAGTTGACAATAACAATCAATGAACTTCAAATTTTCGACAACCAAAGTAGATATTCGCAAAGTCCCAAAAAGGTCCCGAGGCATGGTCAATATCTATGAAATGTTACGTTTAAAAAATATCAGCATGTTCGTCCTACAAAATGGGGAGCCAGTGAATTTTTTGTTAAAATGCACGACTTTTTGTTTTACCATGTATTACAGCCCCCGGTCAAAATTTAAGAGGTTGTTGCCAATGATTCAAAAGACGATGAAAAGACCGTTTGAACCTGGTTTTTGAAATCCATTCTGTATTTTAGGAATAGCAAGGTATCAAATTTGACTGAAAAATGCGCTTGTAACGATACTTATGTGCAGCAGTTTATTTGTATCACAGATGACACAATTCCACTGATTTATATAAAAGTGCCCAATTTACAAAAATAATAATTTAAATAACCACTACTTAGTAAGTTTGCCTTCAGTGCCGAAAAAGGTTAAGTATGGGACCTATAGAGTAGGGTGGAGTGAAAAGAGCGCAAAAACATTTTTTTTTTCGTTTCAGACTTCTAACAGTTATAGAACGTTCCTTGGTTCTGTTTTCTTTAAAAAAGCTTTTGCAGTTTAAGATAAAAAAATTCTTGAGGGTCTGCCCGGCCCTTAAAAAGTCAAATTTTATGGAAGAAAAACCCATTTCCTTTTAGGCTTATTATAAAATATTTTACTACTTTTTGTTTTCTAATAGCAAAAAATGTTTATATTATACATATCCCTACATAGCAAAATTACAGTTAAAAAAAAGTACTAGTGTCTAGAGGGTCCACCAGAATTAATACAATTTACAAAAAATCATTATTTACACGCGTTAACCCTACGAAGCAGTTCCTGGCTTACTTTGTTTAAATAAAGAAAACACAAAGTAACCTAGAGCACACCACTCCTTCCACAGCCCAGCCTCGATCCCAGCCCTATCTCCCAACCTATGCTAAGACCTATGACTTGCAGGCCTTAAAATGTATATATTTTTTTGGTTTCAAAAGTTGGCATTAAAATTTGGAAATTTAATTTTGTTTTGTAAAGCCATCTCTCCTATCGACGAAGCTTGTGTGTGGCAAGAAAATTTAGGGATCTCAAACACTCTTTTGATTCGAATCGCTTCTTCAAGATCTGCGTCTGTAATATTACGAAAAGCCGGTGGTTCAGTTATCGTTGCGCGTTGCCAATCAATCATCTCCTTATACTCATTTCTTAACCTTTATTTAACTGTCTTGTGATGCCATTTTTATTGCTTTTAGTATCCTTCGCAAATCCAGTTCCCTAATGAGTTCTCTTGGATCTATTACCATAGTCAGAACAATGTATTCTGCATGCGCAAAATAGGCATTGCGTGGATTCACCGGATCTATCTATGATCTTTAGATATGCTTTGTCTATAAATATGGAATATTGAATCAGCTTCCAAAGATTTTGTGCACCATCAGAGCATAAATTGTTTTTTATATAGTGAACCAAACTAAACTTTCATAATATATTGCGCCAGGATTACTAAATTCTGTCAACGATTTTCAGCCTCGACATATAATCTTGATATACGGTTTGCAAATGTTAACCAATGACCGTGATTTAGCTTTCCAGGAGACCTATGGGCTAAATCATTTGGGCATACGCTGTTGAGAACTGCATGCCACATTTCAAACAGATATCTTTGGTCAGTACTTAGATCTTTAAAGTTCAACGAAGGTAAATATAATTCTATTTCAATTGATTTGAATTTTGTTAGGAGGAAACTTTCACATTTCTGCAATAAAACGCCAATTGGTCCAGTAAAACTATTTGGGTCTGTAGTTCGTTCATCTAAATTCTGAAACAAGTGCCTTAAAGGAAGCTCGTTTCCGTGTAACTGGCAAACCAGTGAAGTGGTCGTGCTAGTGTCGACTCGATTATAGGAATTATTATTCCACCTTTTGCACCAGTATTGGTAGGGGTGCCATCACATCCTAAAGCCATAAGCTCCGATAAATCAAATTTATCTACCAAATAATGTAGGATGCTTTCTGCACATTTCACTGCAGTGCTTGAATCAGGAACGATGTGCCCTATATATTTAGAAAGAGGTTCTTCAATGAGAACTAAATGTTCTTCTTTTATGAATTCAGCCATCAATTTTTAACGCCCTTCCGCCCATCAAAGTAAACTGATTTTAAAACCGGCAGTTTTCCTTCTTTTTTTAGTGAATCTCTAAATTTTTGCCTGCTTACTTGTCTTCTGTGGCGATATTAGTTTTACATTTGTTAAAACTCCTGCTGTAGCTATTTTGGCCGCAGCATGTTCAGATACTGACGCCTAATCGCATTCTCTAGCAAGAGTTGACAAAGTTGTTCTCATTTGTACATTTGAAGTTGAAGGGACTTCCTCCGGTAGGTTGGCAGTTTCTTTCGAAGTTGATGCTGCATGCTCTATTTTTTTCTCTAACTACTTGTTGGTCTCATCATTAGTATCAGAGAAAACTTCCACACTATCTTTGTGGTCTTCTGATATATAGAATTTTCTGTTGTTTTTTAAGCGCTTTTTCTTTTATTTTTTGCTGTTCTTTCTTCAATAATTTTGTCGTAGTTTTCTGGTCAATACTGCGAATAACCATTTATCCGACAGTTCTCTGATCTTCTATAAAATATTGTTCGATGTCAGGAATTTTTTCACTTTTGCTAAAAGGACAAGCAGAAAAATCGGCACATTTGCAGCAGGCTAAATCAAAAAGCTTCGTTTTTGCCTCACTTATAAAGAGTTCTACTTTACGTTCAAATAAATCATTTCGATTATTGGATTTTTTCAAACTTGTCTTCTGATAGTCTTTTAGCATTTGATTAGCACGGTTAAAAGTTACAATTGGAACTTTGGTCGCAACAATTTGAGAAATTTCGTTAGTAATCGAACGAACGAGGAACGAAATAGACGCACGCACAGTCCAAGCGTTACTCACTCCCACTCCTTCACTCACGGCAGGCACGGACTAAGTACGGGGCTCGATTTATACGACTAACCTAAATATAATTTTTGCTATTAGTAACATTTACCGCCAAAGAATGCAGCTATATGAAAATTCAAAAAACTTGCAATTTTCAACTTCATTTCTAACATTGGTGGGTCTGGCTGAATATAAAGCGATTAACACAAAAATTGGTATGGATGTGCTCCTAATGGAAACTTTTTGTAACTATTACATAAAAAGAATAAAAAAAAATTTTCACTCCATCCTACTAAAGAGGCCTAAAACAATTATATTTAGTTGTCTGGGCTTTCTACGCCATTTAGGACTATGTTAGATACTTTAAGCGCAAACTCCAGACTAAATCTGACTCCCTAGAGAGCTCTTCCAACCGACCTAAAGCTCTATATCAGAATTGTCTAAAGATATATCCAGACCTAACTTACAGCTGTCTAAGCTGGATTTAGACGTGTCTAAGCTGCATAAGGTATGTCTAAGGCTGTATACTTACAGACGGGTCTAAAAGTTGTTGATCTGATACAGAGGCGTATACAGTTTAGACAGTTTTTTTCAGGTTTGGATACACCTTTAAACAGCACTGATCGGTGGCGGCGATAAAAATTGGATTGTATGTCTATTTACACCTACCATAACCGATTTCAGTGGGTTTTGATAGAATTTGAGGCCTTCATCACAAATCAGAAAAAAATTCTATTGTATTTCGATTTTGTGTTACCTATCCTCAAAACCAAATCTTACTTCATCATTTCTTCTCCTATTTTCATAGAAACCTGTTGACATTGCTAGAAGCAATAATAAAGTTGTTTAAAACGTTGAGATTACTTAGTATAACCTACAGGACACCTAATACTGAATGCACAATGGGAATCACGTGTGCTGCTGAGGGGTTTCGCTATGTGTTATTATTATAACAATTCAACAAAGTAGTTACACCTATATCATCATATGGTTTTTGGTTACTAGTAGAATTTGGGGCGCTGATCATAAATCTGAAAAAACCTTTTTTCGGCTACGTTTCGTTTTTGAAACAGCCATGTTATAACTTTATTTTCACGCCCTTTATATTCCGAGTATAACAAAGAGCTTCGGAGATCCAAAAGAAGAACATTTAGGTCCTTTTGTGAAGGGATAGATGAATTAACACCGTCCATTCGTCTACAAAAAGTGCTATCCAAGGAGCACTCAAATGAAATTGGTCTACTAAAGAATAGAGCCCAATACACCTATGCTGAGACACCTGACGAAAGTCTAAGGATTCTTCTAGAAACACACTTTCCCGAGTCAAGCATAATAGCCAAAGAAGAGGTGGCACAAGAAAACGAGCCTATTGAAACCGCTCTGCGGCCTACAAAAATGTTAAAAGGTCTAGCCAACAAAATATTTACAAAAAACACAATCAGATGGGTTATATATAGCTTCAGCTTTAAACCCTATAAATCCCCGGGAGTAGATGGAATCTTTCCAGCTTTATTACAACAAGGTATAGAACACCTATACTATAGTTCGCCCAGCTGTTGTTGACCCTCGAAACGCATGCAATTGCATGCGTTTCGAGGTGCCTCAACAACGGCTGGGCGAACTATACCACACATTCAGTCAATCTTCACAGCTAGCTTTGCACTGGGCTGCATTCCCAAAAACTGGAGGAATGTTATGGAGCGTCCATACCAAAGACAGGGCGACACGATCACAAGAGGAACCAAAGTGTTACCGTCCCATTAGCTTAACCTCCTTCCTTCTTAAAACGATGGAAAAGATTATCGATAGGCACGTCAGAAGCAGATTCCTTTCTAATGCACCACTGCATGCAAAACAATTCGCATACCAACCATTGAAATCTACCATCCATTCTGCCAAACGTCAGAGCACCTTCTCTGCGGATGTCAGGCACTGACTCGCCAAAGGTTGTGGCATCTCGAAAATGCCCTTCTGGCACCTGGAGATCTACAAAAGCTCAACCTTTGAAATGTTCGGAGGTTCTCGAAACAGATAGGAATTTTCATTTAACATAGAAGGGTATACACAGAAGATCAATTGTGTTCGACGTGTTGAAGGGCAAATCTTGCCGAGCGACCCCTGTACCATACCATACCATACAATGCCACATTTTCATAATTTCGATCCTTATTTCAAAGAGACCTTTTCAGATTTATAATTAATTGCTTTTTCTTATGGGTACTTAAAGTGTCGAAAATGCTTAGTGACAATCTATAGGAAAATAAAGAAGCAAGAGGAATCAGGTGTGCTGCTGAAGGTTTTCACTGTGACATTCTACTACTACTAAATCTCGCCCGATTTCCTCGAATCGGCCTTGATGATGATGATTTATTAGTAGTTGTAATCTTCCCTAACTCACTATTCCGTCTTTGATTAACTCACTTGACCTTGGGATACTCTTATAATGTTGTATGCCCATGAACCTTGAGATAGACTCTTCCCACTTAACCTTGGGTGCTAATGACACTGTGTGTCATTGGCACTGCGATCTTGGGAATCATTGGCATAGCCTTGGCCTTAATTAGCTTTGAGAATATGAGTGAAGAATTGTAAAAAAAATTTAAAGGAAAAGATTGAGCTGGAATATCATGATATGGAAGCTGAAGAACAGGCAGGATTTCGGGCGGGAAGATCCACTACAGCTGATAGAAAAAAAGCTCGCATTCAATCAGGAAATACATCTCCTATATGTGGACCTTAAAAAAGCCTATGATAGTGTCTCCCAAAAATAGCTATGGCATGCTCTCGAACAAACAAATAAATATTAGTGCGACCCTCATAAAAGCGGTGAAAGACCTCTACGATTAGAGCAAGGCACAGGTCAAAATGGGATGGAAATCTCAAATGGATTCAGAACCAATAAAGGACTTAACTTAAGGATCCTGCCTGTCACCCACCTTATTCAAAATATACTTAGAACGGGCACTTAAATTATGCAAAAGAAAATGTAACGCCATGGGCATCCCATTAAACAACACCTCACTATATACCCTATGCTTCGCAGATGATCAACTAGTGGTGGCCCAAGACTATGACGACCTAGAGTATATGACAAGGAAGCTAATAGAGGAAGATAGAAAGTGGGGCCTGGAAGTCGACATGACTAAAACAGAGTACATGTGTATTGGGGGTTTCCAGCAAGATCTGATGCTAGAGGATGGTCAATGTATTAAAAAGTGCCAAAGTTATTCATACCTGGGAATGAAAGTCACGAACGATGGAACATTGGAGAGAGCAATCAAGGAAAGAAACATTCAAGGAAGGAAAGTCACAGGTATGATGAATGGAATACTCTGGAACCAACATGTATCAAAAACAAATAAGCAGAGAATATTTAACACGATAATAAAAAGTATTGTCACGTACGGTAGTGAGGTTTGGCAGGTCAAGGAAAGAAATGAAGGACAACTAAGAGCCACGGAAATGGACTACTGGAGGCATGCAGCGGGCAAATAAAAAATGGATAGAGTTACAAACGAAAGGATAAAATAAATTATGGGGGTTTCACATGACATAGTAGACGATATAAGGATTAAACAACTCAAGTGGTATGGTCACGTACAAAGGATGCCCGAAGAACGGCTCTCCAAGCAGATATTAGAGTGGACACTCCAGGGAAGACGAAAGCCAGGAAGACCAAGGAAAAGTTGGAGAGAGGGGATAGATAGGGAGATCAGGTTGAGAGAACGAGGGGACGACCTCTGGCAGGACCGAGATCAGTGGAGACTGGAAATCGGAAGACGTAGAAGAACGTTGTAAACCGAATTTTATATATATGAATGGTCTTGATAATATAGCCTTAACAGTATTTTAATACATAATAAAAATTTTCTTCAGACCTGATCAGGGTATGAAAAATCATCAAAATCGACCACCAAACAATTAACGTGATTTGAGAATAATCTCCCATGGTTTCACCACTGGCTCTGATATAACTTCAGATGGCTGGTTGGGGTGGCCCTTTAGAGAGTCAGATTTGTAATGGAATTTGTGAATCATACCTACCAAACATGATAGTTTTATAATGTTAATTTTAGGGAAGTGTTTTTATTTTCCTAGGAATTTTGCCCCGTCGGGATGGAAGCGACAAGACAAGTAACTACTGGGTGTCAGCTTAATGTTTTGCATTGAACAGTGTCTACAACCACAGTATACGTAGGTTTTCAAAGTAACGATATCCTATTTAATTTTGATGTGATATTTTTACTCTATATGATCTTAACTTTTAAAAATTTAATGAGTTTTATAGCCTTCTCATCTGTGACATTGAATGCTAAAAACTAAAGCAAAATTGAATTCCTGAAAGTGTACGAAGCCGTTAATATCTTTACGATAAATTTTACTATGTATATTGTGTGTTGTTAATGTAATAATATATCTTTTTCCAGCCTCTAACCATTGGTGTGATTTGAACCTAAGTGGGAGGCAAAATACGTTTTTAATAATGTAAATATCATTGTGACTAGTTTACACAAACTGTATATTGAAAAATGCGAATTTTGTCCTCATTTAAGGAGTTTAAGTGTTTCTAATAGAACCAACACCAAAGCTGTTCTGTATGATGTCACTATTTGTGTGTATTAACTATTCTTGGGACTAAAACTTTTTTTAAGTGTACAATTACGATTTGCATTAATAAAAATCTGGTACGCAATAAAACATTAATTTTTCCAAAAGATTTTCGAAACATTCAAATCATTTTATTCCAACTTACATTGGTTACATTTTGATGATTTTACATAGAACTCAAAATCAATACCAAATATTGCTCTAAACTAAAGTATAAGCAAAGCGAATCGAAAATTGTCACTTTTAAAAAGCCTCAGTCAAGTTCCCATTTAATATATTGTCGCTTTAATTGCATTTCACACTGTTCTAGAGGGTAAACATGAAATCGAACGTGTCAAGAACGTTTTGATCCAGTCCAACGCAATCCTCGAAGCTTTCGGCAACGCGAAGACCAACAGAAACGACAACTCGTCCAGATTCGGAAAGTATATGGACATCCATTTCGATTTTAAAGGGGATCCCATCGGCGGGCATATAAGCAACTACCTACTGGAAAAATCCAGAGTAACCACTCAGCAAGCCGGAGAGAGAAATTTCCATTGTTTCTACCAGGTGAGAGTCCTATGATTTCTTGGTTGGCCACCTTGCTATCCTGATTTAGGCCCATGCGATTATTGTATATAATTCGTTATTGAGAAAATTAAATATTGACAAATTCAAGCGGGCGACTTCCTGAGATTCTGATATGAAACAATTGTACGCGACTCGGCGACTCGTTGATACTCATTTATAAGGGCATTGTATTATAATTTATTGCTCATACGCTGTGCGAATACGCAGATTAAGTTGGGGCAATACCATGAAATACGCATGATAAATAAAGATGAAATGAAAATCGTAATGACTGAACAACATTAAATTTATTGTATTTCCAGTTGTTAACGGGTGGCAGTGATGACTTACTCAGAAGACTGAACATATCGAGAAATTTGGACCAATATTTCTACGTTAAACAAGGCAATGCCGCCAAGGTGGACAGCATCAACGACAAGTTCCTGTTCAAAGATATGACAACTTCGCTTAATACTTTGCAGGTCAGTAATTAATTTTTTGGCTAAATTTACACCATGCACCGAAATTCTGTTTACTGTCATCTATATTCGCAATGTGATATAACATTTGAAATGTAAATACATATTTTAATATTGTGCAGGCGAATAAAGGAAATTGAAATAAATATAGATATACATTTTTCAGGATTTCGTGTCAAAATCCTGAATTCTAAATTTTACTTTACACATGTAAAAAGTTTGTAAAAATTCGTAAAGAGTCTATTTGGTCTTGAGCACTAATTTTGATACAAATTTGTATCTCACCACAGCATGTATTTCCTATTTGAAAAAGCGCAAAATCAAATAACCTTTTTTAAGCTAAAAATATTTCAAGCCCCAACTTTGTTAAAATATGAACAACGATTTAAAGCTACTTAAGTAAGATGACTGGACAGTTCACTATTATAACTGTCATTAATGTCATGTGTCAAGAGTCAAACGACCAATCAAAATTGGTATAGTGATTGAGCACTAAATGGCATTTATTATGCTGGCGCTAATTTAAAACGCAAATAGTTTTTTTAATATAACTTTCCGTTTTTGTTATTCGGAAATAATTTATTTTCTAAAATTATCAAATAAATACGAATTTTACTATATTGGCGAATTTGATAAATTATAATTAAATTATATTAAAACGACTCATTATGTCTAAATCAGTGGTTCCCAACCGGTGGGTCGAGACCCCCGATGGGTGTTCAAAAACGATTTGAACATGTTTTCAAATCTAGCGGTTTAATTCGTATTATATTAGCACTCCACGCCACTGTGTTCGCATTCCAAAGAAATCAAAGAATGTCTCTTAAAACCCTCGGCGATACTCCTAGCGCCATCTCTTGTTACAACGTTTACTCAATTGCACCCGGCAATAAAACAGTTTTCTTTGCATCATGACTCCGTAACTGCAACATAAGCAGTCCTGCATCGAACTGCATAATTCGTGCTAGGCCAATGACCTCGATGTATTTCGAAACCCAAGGCGTGTTTGCTACAATGCAGAAATGCATTCGGCCAATTACTGTGCTCTCACAGCGAAAACGGAAACAATCAGTTTAGCTTCTCTAAAATTCCGATCTATAGTAATCGAATTTTATAAAAACTAGTTAACGTATTTCAACCAGATTTTTGTTAAAATTCAAAGGTTTATTTTAGACAATCGCCGATGTTAAGTTTTATATAACTTCTCTGTATTTACATTATTTGCCCTTTCTATTTTCGGAGTGAGGTAACTTCTCCCGCCAAAGCCAAAAGGAAAGGAGACGACGCGTTCTAGTTAATCTAGTTCTCACGTTCTTAAAAGAGTAGCTTCTTGATCCCCAACCAAGAAAGACGCGCTGTGTGAGCGCTCCCGGTAGCATGGCCGCCATGCCATGTAGTTACCCGTGTTGAGAACTCCTAATCTCTCAAACGGTATTTGTGGTACTATGCCATTGCGACATCTCGTCGTAGTCGTCTTAAGCCTACAAGTAAAGGTATTTATTCGCTCCCGGCTCATGGCCAGCTCCGGTAATTCACTCTCTCCCAAGCCTACAAATAAAAGGCATCTATTGGCTCCCGGCCATCTCCGGCAAAAGTAAGACGCTATAGTAAGCGTTCCCTGTGGCACTCGGCCATGTAAGCAAACTCACTCGTTCACAATCACTCTCTCAAAGGCCGAAAAGAAAACGGCGTTCTTGGCACTCGGCCAAATTTCTATCTACTTTATTATAACATAAAGTTTCCCATAAATGCTATTTCCATTACACGGAGTTTAGCCTACCTACGCGACGTGCGTAGCGTGTTTTAGAATCCATTGTAGCGTGTATAGAAAAACCACATTTCCACAAAACAAGTGCTTTATGCATATGGCTGCATAATATTCTAAATCCACTACCACTTGAGTCATTCTTATTTGCAAGTATATAGAAGCTAAGGAAAGACTTAGTAGTGTTTTTAAAAGTGACATTTCCTTTGTTTGAAGATAAACTGCTGAGCGATTGAACGTTGCTCGTCAATTGGTGAATATAGTGTACATAGTAGCTTATTGTGGACATTAAGGTAACATTAATCCGTTTGTTATTGCTTGTATATTACTGTATTTCATCGCAGCGTTATCTCAATTAACCAAGCTCACACTGAGTGGTTCCGCAGGAACTTTACAAACATTTATTTGTACTTAGCTGCAAGATTGTGTTTATAGTCATGGTTAGGATTGCAATAATTGTCTATGCAATGCTTTAGTTTTGAAAGGTATTATTCTTCAGATATTGTGCAAGGTCGATACCTAGCACCGACAGATATTGTCCATATCATAGCGCTGACTAGATACAATAATTTAATGTTTATATTTTGTTTATTTATGAGCTTCAAGTTGTTTTCAAGTAAAATAACATATTAAAATATTCATATAATGCTCAAGGTTTTTGTTCTATTTACAAATTCACTTTAGAACTTGCCCTTATGGTAATTTATAGTGCCAGAGCATTCGCTGTTTGTTTAGAAAATCGACCAAGATCGAGTCTACACAATGGAGTTGCAGTGGTTCTTTTAGGTGGTCACCGAGAGTACAGGGGATATAAACTATAAGCTTAAAATTATTCATATGCTTAAATTACATCGATTTAATATTCTTCCAATATTACGAGGTGGCTAATCCAGATGTAGGAACCCGCGCAAGAATACAATAAACGTCAGCCAATTTACCTAATTTACTCATCGATATCTTATGTCAATGAATTTACCTCGATAATAGGATATTGAAATCCAATAGGAGTTGGGCGAAGCCGGCACTCGGCGGAGGAACGAATTTCAATGGAAAAACTTGTGTGGAGAGTGCACCGATGGAGCACCAGCCATGCTTGGATCGAGGTCGGGCAAGTTAAACAGCTTGCACCCCAGCAAAGGGCTTGCACTGCATGATTCATTGATTTACCTTTGCTACTAAAATTCTTTCAAAGCCTTTGCAAGAAGGTCTTAACTCTTTGATTACCATTGTTAATTATATACATGCAAAGAAATGGGAATCAGGAAGGTCTTCTTTTCTGCACTGATGTTCGTTGGTTATCAAAAGGAAATGTTGTTGGCCGTGTTTTTGTATTGAAAAACGAACTAAAACTGTTCTTAAAAATCAAAGGAAAACACAATCTTGGGGCACACTTTAATAATGAATAACTTGTTTAACAGACATCTTTTATTAGCTAAACAAGCAAAGTTTAAAATTTCATGGTACATTATCGACTTCAGAGATGATATTCAGACATTCGTATTAAGACTGCGAAATTGGCGCCGTAAAGTAAATTTTGGAAACTTTACCATGTTTGAACAGCTTTGCATCAAAGTTGAAGAATCAGAGGCAGGAATTGTAGACAATCTTACAATTCATGCATCTGTGGATGTTGCCGACGTTCCCATGAAGTCGGGGAAATATTTGGAAATTCAAAATGATTTTTCAGCGCCTGATATATTTCAGGAAAATCGTTGATCAAATTTTGGTGTTCTATGCGTCATTAGTATCCTAAAGTTTCTATGCTTTCTTTTCAAGGATTAGCGTCATATTTGCTTCTACTTATCTCGGTAAGAGTGAATTTTCAACTCTTCTACAGATCAAGATAGAAGCCACGGATAAGTTGGATGTTCAAGATGACAAGATTGTTTTTAAGTTAAACTCCGCCAAGAATAATTAAACTTATTACGCAGCAGATGCGAGCTCAGTCATCACATAAAATATCATCACTTTTGTTAAGTCCTACAGTATATTTCTTCAAACAGATATTTCGGGGGGTAATGGGAGAAATTACCTCATCCTGTTTTGTATGTTTAAGTAAAAAAACATTTATAATATGTAAAGCATTGGCAAGGTGGAAAAACATCTAGGCGTAGCCTCCAAAATTATGCACACCTCCTGCGGGGCATTCTGGTTGCGAAAATTAAAAAAAATCTAAAGGGGGTTGCGAATTAAAAGAAAAAGGCTGGGAACCACTAGTCTAGATGTTTCAGAAATATCTTATTTATATTCTATGGTGCAGAATATCGGGGGTGAACGTCCCTAGAATCATCCTATAGAGACCTAGTTTCGGCAAAATCTGGGTTAAATTAGATATATAATATGTTATAACATACTATATATCTAATTTTAACCCAAACTAACCCAGATTTTGCCAAACCTATTTTGTTTAAAAAAATATATTTTTCTAGGGTTTTTTTTTTGTTGAGAACAAAATAAAATTACGTCATAAATATATATTTTTTTATCCATAGCTAAAATATGTCAAAAAGTGGTGTCCTTTTAAAAGGACAGTGGCAAAATAATATATCTACGTACTAAATATTAAAAGATAATAATTCTAACTTATTCTTCTTCTTAAAGTGCCCTATCCACCCACGTCAATGAATGTTGGCAACAATTACGGCAAAATCCTCTCGATTTTGTGCAGCTCTAAATAGTGTGTGGGCGTCAAGATTGGTCGAGTCCCTGATGTTCCTGAGTCATAGTGTTTCTTTCTGCCCATACCGCGCTTACCCTCGATTTTTCCTTCCATGATTAGTTGCAGGAATTCGTATTTGGTTTTGCGAAATATGTTGCCAAGATATGCAATCTTTCTTCGTTTCACTATGGTTATGAGCTCTCTGTCCTTGCTCATTCGTCTCAGTAGGTCCACACGTTAGTAGTGTGAGCAGTCCAAGGTATCTTCAGCAATCTCCTGAAAACCCAGATCGCAAAGGCCTCGAATTTGTTGATTGTATTAGCTTTTAATGTCCAGATTTCGGCTCCGTATAATAACACTAAGTAAATATAGTCTTTAACTAAGCGATATCTTAGTTTTAAATTAGGATTTGGGCTGGTAAGCAGTATCCTCATATTCAACAATGCTCTCCTAGCCTGTTCAATTCGGCAGATTAATTCATTGTTTGGATCAGTTATCCAGGAGCCGAGATATTTAAATTTCGAGACACGCTCGATGAGTCCACCGTTTACAAGGAAGGGGCGGGAGTTCCTGCTTATGATCATTACTTTTGTCGGCGTTAATTTTTAGTGATAGTTGAGATCATTACTTTTGTCGGCGTTAATTTTTAGTGATAGTTGTTCTCCCTCAGACGAAATTTTGTCCAGAAGTCGTTGTAGTCCTTCCGGTGTGTCGGCAATTATGTCAGTATCGTCTGCGTAGCGCAGATTGTTGGACGGTTTGGCGGTTTATTTTGATTCAGTCATCTGAGTTTAGGTTGAAGGAGACGGGCGACAGTACGCAGCCCTGGCGGACACCGCGTTCTATATAGGATTATTTATGGTGTTATTTCCTATTTTCACAGAAGCCGTTTGGTGCCTATAGTCGTTAACACAAGTATACGATGTTAACGATATAGTGCGTTTGATAATACTCAGATCATGCTCGTCAATGCCTTTCTATGGAGAAGTTCTATAAGGTCGTTATGCATTACACAGTCAAAAGCCTTCTGGTAGTCGATGAAGCACGTATATACGTCTTTCCGTTGGTCTCTGCATTTCTGCAACAGTGCTCTGGGGCTGAGTGCCAAACCCCTGTCGAAATCCGAACTGGCAACAGCTCATATTCTCTTCGCCTTTTTTTGTGAATTCTAAATTGTATTATTTTTAAGAATATCTTGAAGACGTGATTAATCAGGCTATTCGGGAACTGGTCGCATTTGGTAGCGTATGCCTTTTTAGGACCGATGTAAGCGCCTTACTAGGCAATCGACCAGTTTCGTAGATGCCAGTGAATATTCTTCCTAAGTATTCAATGCTGTCATCGTCAAAATGTCTGCGTATACATCGTTTGGGCCCGGTGCTTTGCCTGTTTTACTATTGCTCTTTTTATTGCCAGCATGATTTCAGATTTTAGAATCTTTGGAGACGTGACGTTTTTATGTTGATAGTCTAGAGTTCTTGGATGATTTTCTTTGAATAGTTGTTCAATGTCATTTTGCCAGTGTTCCAGTATTGCATCAGGGTATGTAATCACTGTATTATTGTCACCGTTAATTCTCATTAAGGTTGGTTGTTCTAATCGGCCCGTGGTTTTCTTTACAAGTTTGTGGGTACATTTCATTTTTCGTCACTCTGCCTTTGCTCTACGAATTTCGCATCGGACCTATTTTTGGATTCTTTTATACTCTTGTTGGTTTCTGTTTTTGTGTAACCGGCACTTTTCCATTAACAGTAGGAATCTTCAGCCATCCACTGATTTTCCTTTTTTGTTGGGCTCTGATGCGATAAGGTCTTTTTGGGCTGATAACACCGCTTTTTTTATGTTGTCTTCTATATTTGGGTTTCCAGTTGTGTTCAGTATGCCTCCTATATCTGCATTTACCCTCGTTGCAACCTCTATATTTATTTCTTCGTTCTTCAGTTTGTTGATGTCGACTCTTTTTTGCCGGGGTTGTCGCAGCTTCTCAAGTTTTATTTTTAGATTTCCAACCACTGGATTGTTGTCAGATTCAATGTCACTGTCTGGGCATGTCCTCACTATGAAGTCCGTTTCTGTACTTCTTGTTGATTACAAGAAAGTCGTTTAATTTCTCACAATTACAATGTGGCCCGGGGTGTGTTGTGGGAACTGCCAAGTATAAAGTCGTCTTGCAGGCAGCTTAAACCAAGTGTTTGCAATTGACACATGTTTCTCTTGGTAAAACTGAATCAGTATGTCACCTCTTCCGTTCCTAACGTATTATATGATAAAATGTACCAAAATAATTTTGTGGTAACTTGCATGAACAAAAATAACTAAAATAACTCTGGAGTTTAGTAGCTCAGAACAATGCTTAAGATGCAAAGCTAAATCACACTTACAGCATACAAGATTATATTTTTTGCAACATATTGCGCATCTAGTCTGTTTGTCTTGATATTTGATGTAATGATCTAATCTGACAAAAAGAGAGTGTTCGTGAAGGGTTTGAGAAGGTCTGATTTTAGTTGTTTTCCAACATCGAAAGAACTAACGATTGTCTGAAACGCAAGTGATACGTGTTTTCTCCACCTAATCTATACAAGTGCCACGCGTTTTGCGTAGCCATATCTAGGCAATGGCAAATAAGTAAAATAGTATATTATTTTATATGGAGGAAAAGTAATACTTTTCATGGCGCGCTCGTATTTAACAGCCGAACGGAGTGAGGCTGGTAATAGAGAGCAAGCCATGAAAAGTAACTTTTCCTCCAAATAAAATATGCTGTTTTTTCTTCAAATGTCGACAAATTAATGCAAAAAGTCTCTTTTTAATAGTAATAATAATTATTATTAAAGATAAGTGGGTTCGCAAGGCGGCTTAGACCGGTGCGTTGTCGGTGAATAGGCTCAGGTTGTTGCTATAGTAATGTAACATAAAGCTGTCAGTGGACACTGTCAACAATAATAATATTTTTAAAATTGCGTCTTCGATTGCGTTTTATTTCCGTATTGATAAGCAGTTATTGAGTAAATTCGATTAAATAATAACCAATTTGTTCCTAAATTAGTGATTTTTAGAAATGCAGTCACACATTGAGTGATAAATACAAATTTTAGTTTAATAACTCTTGAGTTGTTGACGCTTATTTTGATGTTTGTTTGTATTGTATCTATGTTGCTATGATAACACTTTTACCTCCGCCGGCGGAAAAGTGAAAAGTAAAGCTCCGGCGGAGGAAAAACGAAACTTCACTGCCGCCTACACAGTCGAGTAATGACGGATTTACTGACGTTTGAAGAAAAAACATCATTTTTTTACCCCTGACTAGTTCTATAATCACCGATATCGTCTGCTCTGTCCCATGCACTTTGTATTTTTGTATCATGATTGGCTGATTTATCATTATGTTTTTCTGTATTCTTGAAAGAACCGCTTTACATAGTTTGTGGGGAAAACCTTAGAATGGTGTGGTACAATCGTCATCACACTGTTGTCGTTCCGTTTGCAAATAATAATACCGATTTCCTCCGAAAATGCATACTCAAAATGACCACGATTGTTTTTATAAATGAAGAATGGGATAATGGACATTATCTTTCTAATCTGTTTTCTCTTATGGTGTCAGTGGCTTTGAATTTCATACGTCCCAATTTCTGATGCAGATAAAAAACCAGTAAAAATAACTATACTTGCTCCAAGACCATACTCTTTGAACTTGTCGTCTATAACATTAGTTGAGCCCTGGTAGGGCTCAAACCACTCAATGTAGCCCAGCCTTGTAGTTGCTGTCCCGAACGTATAACCCCACCTTATGGGTTTATTTTTCATGAAATGTTTTGATCCATGTCGGCCGGAATACGGTACCATTGTTTCACCTACACTATGTGCCTCTTGAATAGGTGTCATTTGTACAAGTTTTTTTTTCACGTGGAATAGATTTTCAAAGACCAACCAATGGACGGATTTTAGAAAATTTGTCATTTTGCGGTAGTTGTTGATTATCGCAGCAATCCATCACATACCTAAAACGATTTCTCGAAATAGCCTCAGACATCAAACTATTGTTTGTATCTTTTAAATCCTCCCAATACATTTACCTGCGAGGTATAAAACGCCAATAAAACATTTCATCTCGCTTTCGGTAATGTCACCTTTTTGTTTCTTTGAGTCGCATACAAGTTAGTAAACCTTAGCAAAACGTCAAAAATTGTATTATTAAAAAACAGTAAAAATGCCTTTAATGGTATGTATTCTTTTGCTGGGCGAAGAGGTGTATCTGTTTCTGTTTTCCATGCATTGGCGTTTAGCAGTAGACTCCCTACTCTTGTCCTCATTCACAGTACTATTTTCCTCCCAAGTCAAACTTGCTCTTTCTGGAAACTCATCCTCTCTTTGCTCTCTTACTTCACTTTAACTCAGCGACATCGACAAATTTTTTGTAAATGTTATCAGCGGCACTTCATCCTCACTTTCCCAATCGCCTTCTCTTATCTCAACTTCCGCACCTAACTGACTCCCTGGAAGGTTACTTAAATAAACTTCATTCTCCTCTCCCGAGTCTTCGTCGGTGACGTCTGCCCTGGCATTCTCAGGAGGAAAAGTTTATCTCTGAAAGAACTTTACTGTCTAGATTGTCATTTTCGTCCAGTAATTTATGGCCCTTGAGCGATTTCTTCCAGTAATACCTAAAATATAAACGTACTTTTACCTACACTTGCCACCGTCCTTTATAAAAGGTGTTACAAAATGGCATTTTCTTCATATCCGGACGAAGCGAAATTCTCATTGTTGATAAAAATCAGATCTAACAACTCTATTTATTTATTGTAACATTTTAAATTACGTATATTTAAAATTAACTTAAATTTGGTTTATATTTCGCATATTTGATATGTATTTTCGTTGCCAGGTAAAGGCTTCGAATATTTAATCGGATTTCAACATCACTGCGCCATCTATTGTAGCGGTTGAACGCAGTGAATTTCCAGCCTGGAATTTCCACGAATACATTCCACTGCATTCAATACATATTACAACATGGCGCCAAGGGAGCTGTTATTTTGTAGGCGGGTGGTTTCTAGATGGATCGACCAATAGGAGAGGCCAATTTTCACATAGTGCACTAGGCCAGTAAAGAATCTTAAAATGCACCTGCTTTAGTGTTTTCGATACGAAACAGTGATTTATGCGACGCGCGGAAGATGGGGTGACACCGCGTTGTCCAAAATGACGTTGGTACTATTTAATTGACCTAATTGTACTAGAACCATTGTTATAATTTATTAATTTAATTAATTATTCTTGATTATGGTTCGCATAGATGTTAGTCGGTTTGTTTAGGATCATGTATTGCTTCTTTTCTTGTTTGGTCTCGAAATACATATTTAAATGTGCAAAATTCTACGTTACTTAGTGCTGGCTTAGTACGAGCCAATCTAGTACGCTTTTGAGGTTTTTTTTTGTTCGAGGTGAATAGGGCACGCCCATGTCACTTTTCTATGGTACGGTCATTGAGTAGAACCGGTCGATAGCTCGCATCTGAAAATTTTCAGACCATCTTGATGGGATTTTGAGCCAAGACTACGTAAATAGGTTCTTCTTGTATATCTTATATATTGAGTATAATCGCTCTCTACCAATATTAATTAATATAGGCTGTTTGCTCGAGTTTTCCCTACATTATTTTGTGTTTTTTTACTTTTTTTAATTTAATACCCCTTTAATTACCTTATTGCCTAAACCTACCTTAACTTTTTGAATGTTAGTTTGGCTTACCTATCATTTACTTTATTTTGAATTGTCATTAAGGCATGTTGACATTGTTTGATTAATGGTTGGTGACTTACTTCACCTAATTTCATTGAATTAATTGTACTATTTGATTAATAGTTAGTTAGTGACTTATTGCACTAAATTTCATTTAATCAATTGTATATTATTTGATTAATGGTTGGCGATTTACTTCGTTGATAAATTTGTACTAATTACTCATTATTCGGTTAATAGTTGGTGATTTACTTCACTAATTACTCCGGTAATTAATTTCATTGAATTGATTTTACACTAATTAAGTTCATTTATTAATTTGTCATTTGATTTCACTAAATTAATTCCTTAATTAACTTCAGTGATTCTTCATTTTGATTGAAATACTTAATTGAACATTGGATACTGGATAACTTTAATATAATTCAGTATTAGGTTGGAAACTGATCTCGGTGCGGTTATTAGTGAAGTGTTCTATTTCTTTTTGCTTTTTACTATTTAAATTGTATAGATTTATTGCAGTATAACTACCTTATGATCGTAGACTGAATTAGTTCAGTTTGTTACCATTTATTTAACATTTCAACTTACACGGCACTTCAATAGCAGGACACCTGACCCTTGTATCAATTAACATTATCAATAAACGTGAACATAGTTTTAAATTTTAGTTTTTTTTTCTTGTCTAATCCCTCATTATCAAACTTATTTATAAATTTATTTTGCTATTGAGGAGTGGTACCTAGGACATCAAAGGCAGTTAGCAGTTCAACTCGTAGAGAGCTGCTGGCGCCAGTGGCGTAGCTAGAAATGTGGGCGCCGGGGGGCAAACCTATCCGCTGGCGCCTAAAACAAACCTATATTTTGTGTATATTATACGCAAATTAATCCAAAAATAATACATTATAATATTAAACGTATATTTTTGAAGTGAAACTTGTTAACGCGCGCCGGGAGTTAAATTTGAAGGTCGCGATTGAAGAATAGTTTCTTGTTCATTTAGGCCTTTCCTTTTTGTTAATTGAGTGATGCATTTAAAAAAAAATCTTTTTAACCAAATCCGTTAAGATATGTATAAGGCTATACTCTATTTCGAGATGGTGCGGAGTAATAAAACCTACTTATAAATGCAAAACGCTACAGAGTGGTCAAATAAACTTTTGTGATTTCTAAATATTTAGCCACAGCTGTTCTAGCCTGCTGTATTATATTTTAACCATTCCACCCTGTTTTGTATGGCAATCCCGCTGCAAACAATAGGCTTTATTAGCAAAGGGGCCATTTTCTACCTGAAGTAGCGTACGTTTGGGTATTTAATTTAAAGTACCTGTTTTACCTAAGTACTTTTATTTATTCACTTATTTATGTATATTCAAAAACAGTTAGTATTACTTAACATTTTATCACATATAATATTTATATAATAAGGTATAAGAATTGCGATTTTGTGTAAACAGTTATGTAGAGAACTATGGTATATCATTTTCGTCGTCAGAAAAATCCGTCGAATCTTCGTCATGTTCCAAGGATATAATTAAAGGCTCTACAATTAGGTCAATTAAATGGTCTAGTTTCCACATTTTTTCTTCTTCTTTTATAACATGCTCAATTCACTTACGCCATTTTTCAGAATCGAAATTTTTTAAAGATTCCTCAAAGATAATTTTAACATCTTTCATTTTAAACGTCGTGTTTCTCCTTGCTACATAACTTTTTACTTGGGCCCAAACAAGTTCAATGGGATTTAGTTCGCAATGATACGGAGGCAGACGAAGAATAGTAATATTTCGTTTCTGTGCAATTTTGTCAACTACATACTCGGTGAAACGAGCTTTATTTGAGGACACTATGGACAACAGTTCCTTTTTCACCATACTTTCATGAAATGGTATGTTATTCTGTCTAAACCACTGAATAATATCCGCTTTTCTCCATGAATTAGTTGGTATTCTGTCAACTTTTCTGGAAAGATAACTCGCATTGTCCATCACTATCACAGAATTAGGTGGAATGAGATCTAACATTTGTTCAAAATATTCTTCGACCACATCGCCATTCATGTCTTCATGGTAATCGCCAGAATGATTTGACTCAAACATTAACAAACCGCCCTCAGCAAAACCATCAACACTTCCAAGGTGTGTAATAATCAGTCGCTTTCCTTTCCCAGATGGTGGTTTTAGTCCGGTGGACCAGCCTTCTAAGAATGCTTGACGAAAACTTGAAATATTTTTGTCTTGCCAAATCTTCCCAACCGTATATCCTTCATTAAGCCATGTTTCGTCCAGATAATAAATCTTTCTATTCTCACTTCGAAACTGCTTTATCTGTCTTAAGTAATGTCTCCTCCAGCAAATAATTTCATCTTCTTCGATTAGGAGCGATTTTCTGCTTTGTTTTTCCCAGCTGAAATTAATTTGTTTTAAAGTTGTCCACAATTTCTTCCTGCTTATCGTTGGAGACATATTTTGGTCTTGCTTCAAGGCTCCTAAAATTTTGTCGCCTTATTAAAATAAAAGGAATGTACTGTTCTTCTAATTATAAGTTTGTAGTCTTCATTGATAGGCACCGTCTTTCTTCCTGAAGATGGTATAGGTGGTTTTACAGCTCCTTTTTTTCGTTCACACCTTAATTTATATATCGACGTTTTTGAAACACCCGTCATTTGCGAACACATTTCCACCACAGTATCAACGCTATACAGAGGATTTTGATGTTTGAGGGCGTCATATACATTAAGAATAATATTCTTTTCGTTAACAGAAAATGGACATTTGCTCGCTCGTTTCACTGGAGAGAAAACTGAATTAGCCATTTTAATTGAAACTATGAAATGAAACAAACACACTGTGTCTTCTTCGGAAGAACAATTATAACTGAAAAATTACAATTACTTAAACTTTAGGGTATGCATACAAAAAATCGTCAAATTTGAATGTTTACAATAGTAATAAAAAACCTAAGTGTGATAAATATAATGCTGGGAAAGTCCGAGTATTAGGACAGGTAAACGTTTAAAATATGTACGTATATGTACGTAATTATGTACGCCTATGTATCAGCCATCAGAAAATGATTTATTACTTCGCATCATTTCGAAATAGAGTATAGGGCGAAAATATGGGGTTTGCTCTATTACTTTGTCAAGACATAAGCAAAACTTTTATGAAGAATAGTTTTTTCATTTAGGATTTCCCTTTTGGTTAATTGAGTGATATATTTAAAAAACTACTTTTTAACCAAATCCATTAAGATATGTATAAGGCTAGGGCGTATAATTATTGTGATATATTTGTTAGTTTACAAGATAGAAATATGGGGTTTGCTCTATTACCGTGTCAAGACATAAGCGAAACTTTTATGAAGAATAGTTTTTTTTTTCATTTAGGCCTATATATTAAAAAAAAAAACTACTTTTTAGCCAAATCCGAGGCTAGGGTGTTTAAGTTTAAGAAGTTTCACTTCTGATATGCGCACATAGTGCAAACGCTTTTTTTTATTTACAGGAATATAAATATAAAATATATAAACGCAACCAACAGGTACATACAAATTTAGATATATCTGTAACCTTAATTAATTAATTAAACATTGGTCTTTCTTCGTTTTTAAATCGACGTAAATTGATCGATTATTTGATCAAAATAAATTTTTTGGACAAATTCATTTTCTATGCTTAGTATTGCCCGGCTATTTATTTAGACTTGTCTGGCTAATGGTACTTCCTAAATACGAAACTCTAAAAACACATACTTTTTTTACGACCGAAATTTTCGGAATGTTTGTCTTTGAAGTCGCATGCCGCCTTACGCAGCGTTTTTACAAATTTGCATGTACCAAATGCCGCCGCGCCGGGATATACCTTTTTATTCCACGTAGAATAAATAATAAATACCTGACACAAAATGTATTGGTTGGGTAAAAAGTTTAATACATACTTCGGTCTTTGATTGTATTATAATTTAATTAATTTAAAAACTCATTTAAGTATTGTTAGCATTAGCATATTTATAAATTCGGAGCGGCGCCTAATTTCTCTTGGCGCCGTGGGGCCTAGCTCCCCCTGGCCCACCCGGTAGCTACGCCACTGGCTGGCGCCCTTAACCGAACCCCATCTCTCACTGAGCAGCAGTATTTGCACACTCTCTTCAACTGCCTCTTCTCATATAACATAATTTCTGTTTAATTTTATTTTATTGTTCATATTATATCAGTATTATTTCATATCAGCTATAACCTTACTCTCTGCTATTAAACAGAGAAAGAGTGTGGCATTATAATTTGATGGTTTGCAGCATTGCAGCACAAACTAGTAAATATAATATAATAGCCTCTCTCTTACACGTGATTTCAAACAAAAATGGATCAGGCATTCTCGTGAAGTAAATGAGCGACCGTCATCTGTGATCGTGATCAGTGCCTTTCACTTGCCAGCTGACTGATTTACAGTAAACGACACAAAGTGGCTTTTAAAGGGTTAAGTACAGAAACCTAAATGGGACTTAAAATAGTCCAGAATAATTTGTTTCCTAACGAATTGTGTTGTCAAATAAGTAAATGCTTAAACTTATTTTCAGTTTAGTAAAGAAGACCAAGACACCCTGTGGAGGGTTGTAGCAGCTATTCTACATTTGGGAGACGTTGAGTTTGACATTATCGAGGAGAAACTGGAATTGAAGCAATCAAAACATGTAGATAATGTTGCCTCTTTATTACAAGTAAGCATTAATTCCAATAAATAAGTTAGGTTTACTTATATCTTGTTAGCAGATCCTCGTTTTTTCTATTAGGTTAAATAGTCAGAAGGAGCTATTCGCAATCGAGCAAGGTTTACTTGGTTGATGCTGTCAATGACAAAGAGCCCAAAAAAAAAAACGTTTAATTTGGGAAATGTCATCACTTGTTGACGCCGCGAATAGTGCTATGTTTGTGCCCTGCACAGCTCCGGGACCCATCGACAAGTTATGTATGACACTTTATCTGATTGATGTCTGTATCTTAAAATATCAGGTTTTAAAATTTTTCAGAGGATCATCATCTAATCACTCAAAAATAACTGGTTTTTATTCGCATACCACTGATTTCCCGATAACCCGTGGGACGCTCCTGTCTACTCATTCTAACACACATGTCATAAACAATGCACTCTCGCTGAAACTAAACAGTTCTGAAGAATATTCTCTTAAACATTCAATCAGTGCGGAATAAAACATCTAAACTTTCAATATTTTTGAGCCATTTAAATAATCCCAATATTGTTTTGCTTACGGAACATTGGTTGAAATTGAATGAGATTGTCTATCTGCCAAATTATACAGTAGTATCCAGTTTCTGTAGAACACCAGTGTCCCATGGGGGTTGCATGATCCTGGTAAATGATGTGTTTTTGGAGCGGGTTCATTTGAGCGTTTAAATAAATTTTATTGTCTCCTAAAAGAAACTACGTTTGAATTCTTTATGATATTCTCCAGGCCCAAGAATTTATATGTATGTTGTATGCATTTATCGGTCGCCAGCTTCAGACTTTAGTGATTTCCTTTTGGGTCTGGAGAATCTCCTATATGAAATTCCCTGCTCTTGTCATATTGTAATAGCAGGGGACTTGTAGATTATAACGATAAGAACTGTCCTTCTACCTTGCGTTTGTGTGTGTAATCTGTTTGAGTCCTTTTACTTGCAAATGCATGTTGACTCACCGACTCGTATCACTAAATTCTCGTCCCGTACAATTGACTACATATTCCAACCTCCCGAGCACTATAATAAACTGCACCTAAAAATGCAGCATTGTCTGACCATGAGGCTATTGTTTGTCTTAGAAAGCATGTTAGATCAGCGCCGCGCTATGGACGAATTCTTAGTGGTGGGAGTTACGAGTGTTTTTGCGGTTTGAGCGCCTCTGTTGATTGGCACAATGTATTTGACCGGCCGGCCTGATCCTGTCTCTGACTTTCACGCCAGGCTGTTGCATCTGTTTGATGTTGCCTTTCCCATTTTCAGGCTCAAATCGAAGGCTGCATCGAGGAAATCTTGGCTTACTAGGGATCATAAAGTATCATCTAAAAATCTGCATTCCCTTCACATTATCAGAAAGTATGCTGATTGTCCGGCCTTCCATCAATACTTCATATATCGTCGACTAATCAGGTGTGCTAGGGGGTCATATCTGAATCGAATGAGTAATAGTTCAAGTAAGCCAAGAGAATGCTGGAGAATTGTAAATGATATACGCGCTAGAAGCAACTATCAACCGGTTGCAAATCCTGAGGTTCCCCTTGATGAACTGAATAGTTTCTTCTGTAATATCGCCCAGAATCTCAATCCATCACCCCTTGGTTACATGTCAAACATAACTATCCAAAATTCTTTCTTGTTTCTGCCCACCGACTTGATTGAACTGAAGAGTGTCCTAAACTCTATGCAAAACAAAAATTCTTCTGGAGAGGACAAACTTTCCGCTAAGATTTTCCCAAACTTGCCTGACGTAGCTTTGGTGACATTTTCTGACGCAATCAATGTTTCGTGGACGACGAGTACATTTTCGACCTGTCTAAAATCAGCCAAAGTTATCCCAATTCTTAAGGGTGGCAGTCTGGTTGAACCTTCAAACTTCAGGCCCATTTCTCTTCTGTCCACTCTACCGAAGCTGATTGAGAAACTGGTTAAATTTCGTGTCATGTCTTATCTGAGGTCAAATAATATCGTTAGTAAAGTTCAGTTTGGCTTTCGAGAGGGTCGCAATACTGATGATGCTGTGTACAATTTTCTTTATGATTTGTATGCCCAGGTTAATGGTGGTGGGGTTACCGCGGCGGTTTTTTGTGACTTATCAAAGGCGTTTAACTGTTGATGATTCGGAAGCTTCACTGCTATGGTTTCAGAGGCCTGGCATTGTCCTGGTTTTCTTCCTACCTCAAGGGTCGTATGTCTTCGTGGGCTCTGGGTCCTCTGGATATGGGTCGGTAACCTGGGGAGTGCCGCAGGGTTCTGTTTTCGGTCACATACTTTTTCTCCTGTATGTCAATGACCTTACAAATCTTGACATTCAGGGAAAATTCACTTTATTTCTGGTATAGCCCTAACAGTGAGTCCCTGCGTTTAACCTTGTTGGCGGACCTTCAAAGAATAAAGGTTTGGTGTGACTCAAATCGCCTCTCACTAAACTCTGGTAAGACCGGACTGTTGTGTTTTAGGGGTGACCTCGGGGGTGTGTCGGTTGGCGGTGGCCCAATTGTGCAGCTCCCTAGCAGCAGATTCCTTGGTGTATTCATTGATAATGAACTTAAGTTTGAGAACCACATAGTTGATCTTGCTTACAAAATATCAAGTGGCTGCTTTGCTTTGAGGGTGGCGGCTGAAGAGCTTGGCGCGGCAGTTGGTAGGTCTGTTTCCTTTACCCTTTTCGAGTCACGTCTTCGCTATGGCATCTGTTTCTGGGGTAATGCTAGCAATTATCCTATCCAGTCACTCTTCATATTACAAAAAAGATGCATATGCAGGGAATCCTGCCGCCCTCTATTCATTCAGAAGAGAATCCTTACAGTGACTTGTATACTGAAAATTATCTGTATAGATTCATAGCAAAAAACCCTAGGAATACGACGCGTCAGCAAAACGATGTACATCTGCCCATCTCTACATCCACTCTAAAGCAGAAATCAATTTTTTATGAGGGTGCAAAGGTGTTCAACGACCTTCCGCGCGATATTAAGGGGGCAGCTTCACTCAGGTGTTTTAGGCGGCATTTGAAACATTTTTTGGTGCAGAGGGGCTATTGTATGTTAAATGACCGTAGCTAGTGTAAATCTTTAGTCTGTGATTATGTGTATTTTATATTGTGCTCTGAAATATTTTTAACCATGTGGCTTGTCATATTATATTTTCCTGCATGTACTTCTTATCGCGCTTTAGTATTGAATACTGTATTAGGATTTAAGATATTTTTTACTTCTATTTTGCTTTGTTAACAACAATTTTTTGTTCTAACAATAAAGCATATTTTGACTTTGACTCGACTTTGACTTTGAGAAATATATTAACGTTCTATTGGCTCTTTCATGTTGATGGTTAAAGCTAGAAGTGCAATAGACACTTTAAATTTACTTCTATAAGTTTCTCTACCATTTCGTCCTATATTAATAGCAACAGGTTATTTAATAACCAAAATGGTATTTTCACAAAAAATCGCTATTAATGTGGCACGATATGGCAGAAAAAGAGTAGAATAGCGTAATTGCTTTACGCCTTAAATTTGGTTTAAAAGTGTGTAATTAAAGAGGGTTGGCAAGTACACAACCGGTATATATACGAACAAGACCAAAACAAATAAATTTGGTTATTAGAATATTCGATATGTCTTGAATTACACCTCGAAGTTTTAATGCCAAAGCCATAACTTCTACGACTGAACTTTTTGTCAGTGATGATGTGGATTGTTTTAAAATAGTTTGTAGCTTGAGACAATACAATGAGCTCTTTACTGTTCATATGTCGTTAAAACATTATTTCAGTTACCATAAGAACATATTTTCTTTTGTAGGTTAAAAAGAAAGATTTAGAAACTGCTTTATGCGAAAGGGTAATAGCAGCTAGAGGAGACATCATGCGCAAAGAACACACAGAGTCGGAAGCGTCGTACGGTAGGGACGCCTTTGCCAAAGCGATCTACGAGAGGCTGTTCGGTTGGATCGTGAAGCGAATCAATGCCGCCATATCGGTAGACGCGCAGAACATACAGAAAATTTACAGAAGTTCTTTAATAGGGGTAAGAAACATCCGATTATTTCAAAATTGTGAAACACTCATGTCTATATAGGTAATCTAGTGTTCAGAAATTTAAAGCCAGATAGTATATAGCTGCTGGGTTTAATATTTTATAATGTTCACTCATGGATACCTACAAGTCTTATTGGTAGCATGTTAATGCATATACATGGTATGTAGCAACTGCATATTCTTCGTGAAGGTTTAATGCGAAACATAGAGTTTTCTGTATAAGTATCCTCGATGCTTATATGTGGTCAATTAATCTATCACAGTTGATCAAAGTTTAATTTATTGAAAACACAATTCACCATCAGTCGATTGATTATATTACAGTATGTACCAGTGACTAGTCAGCGTTTGCATTGTAGAATCTTTGTCCTCGCTTTCTATTTTTTTTTTTGAACTTTTTTTGAAAAATTAGAAAGTGTTACTTACCATTATTACGCCACCTTAAAAATAACTATTCTAATTGATTGCTTACTAGTGATTACTAATATCTACTTCGTCTTATTTTTATTAAAATTATTGATGAAATATTTATAGGTTTAACTTATACAAATTTTCAAAAACAGGTGCTTGATATCTATGGTTTCGAGATTTTCGACAACAACAGTTTCGAACAGTTCTGTATCAATTATTGTAACGAGAAGCTTCAGCAACTGTTCATCGAACTCGTCCTGAAACAAGAACAAGAAGAGTATAACAGGGAGGGCATCGAGTGGACCAACGTGGAGTATTTCAATAATCAAATAATATGCGATCTGGTGGAGGCTCCCCATAAAGGTAAATTTATAATCAATTTAAAAGAATCGATATATTATTGATATTGTTACAAAATATGCTCTCTGGTCAAACACATTATTGGGTAGTTTAATGTGATTTATTTCTTTACCACTAATTTACAGGTGTGATGGCAATCATGGATGACGCGTGTAAAATGACCGCTGAAAAGGTAACCGACGAAATGTTACTGGAGGCGATGGATAGACAGCTGAAAACTCACAAGCACTACATGTCAAGGCAAACTAAAACTGCAGAAAAATCATTGAGACATAAAATCGATTTTAGGTAAGTAGTCAAGAAAATTCTTATTTTATTTATTATATAGGTATATAGGATCAAACATTAATTTGAGAGGTTTAGATCATTTAGGACAGATAAATGTGTTAAAAAACCTCACATTTTATTAATCTGGGTTGATTTTTTTTGTTCAGTAAACTGACCCAAAAATGGAAAAAACCATATTTTAGATTTTTTTAACGTCACATGTGTTGGGCTGTATGGGTTACTTCTTAAAGATCGCTTGACGGTGTTGTCAGACGTAGGAATTTCTCCCTACAGATAGGGAGAATTTGACAATCTAAGGACGTAGAGGAAGATTAATAAATGATGAAATAAGTTTAGTACCAAAACAATTGGTCCATTAATAAGAATAATGATTGAAAAGAGAACAGATTCGCACACGAGTTTCTTATTACTTCTGAAATGAGATGCCTAGGTACCTATACGAAAATATTATTTCTAATTCTGATTAGATTTCTCAAAATAAATCCTAATTTATACTTTGAGAATTTTGTTGGAGTAATATCAGATGTATGAGAAGTAACCAAAATATTATAAACATGCGGATTTTTTTTATAGATTATTCATATTTGTATTGGTTTTTTGTCTGAAATGAATAATAATAATAATAATAATAATAATAACCACCGCACGGGGGTAGTTGGACATTGGTTTGGCTACTTTGGGGTGTGACGTCCCGACGGCGACGGGTCAGAGTTACCTGGCGGTAGGTAAAAAATGCCGCCCTCAGCCCGCTATGGTTCTGTATTGCGATGAACCCTCTATCCCACCAGCTGAATTCTACTTCCTATGGATACAATATCAAAAACAACAATGAAGCAGGAGAGAAAGTCAATCATTTGCTCTATATGGATTACCAAAAACCAGCTGGAGCAAATGTTGAAGATTGTAGAACAATTCAAAAATGGCGGGCAACGAAAGGTCGAGTGAAAGTTCGGACCCAAGAAAAATCAAGAAAACCTGTGGTCATTGCAAGAAAGACGTTGTAGCTGATGTTAAATGTGTGAAGTGTGATATCTACTTTCATCCGGCCTGTTTGAGACAGGCGGCGCGCCGCCTCGTTTTTCTGCTGTTTGCGTGCATTCTACGGAAATCGACGAAATACCCTCAAAAGTGGATTTATCAGAAATATGCTCCATGGGGGTTTTTCTGGAGCAAATGATGTTAAAAATTATTGTTTTGATGGGAAAAATTGCCGTTTTAGAAGAAAAGGTAAATCAGATGCCAACCAAAAAAAAATGAAAACAGAGAAAAAACAATTTCCACCTGCCCGAAGGAACGCGAAGTTAGCAGCGTAGTTGTAGACAGAGAAACAATTGCCACTTGGCCGAAGAAACGTCAAGCTAGCAGGCAAGCCGTTTCACACCGTCGAAGCAGCGAGAGTAGCTCAAAAGGTTCTCCGAGTAAAAAGTCTGACGCTGACATCCCAGATGACGTAAAGGAAAAAATAAATAGCGACGATGATAATGTTATTGTTATTGTGGGAAAAGATGCAGAAAAACCGGAAAATGAATGGAAAACGGTGCAGAGGAAGCCAAGAAATAAGCGACCTGAGCCCATCAAAGGAACAAATAATAACGTTGCCCAGCTGGTGGTGGCTAATCCTAGAGAATTGGCATGGATTTTTGTTTCAGGATTTCACCCTGACACACAAATTGCTACAAAATGCTTACAAAAAAGGACAACATAAGAAGTTCTTTTAAGCTTTCAGTACCAGCAAATAAAAGAAACAAAACAATATCACCAGAACTGTGGCCAAATGGGATTGTAATAAACCATGAATATCCAGAGACGCCTAGACAAATCACCCCTAGGCGTGACCATGTCGACATCCACACTCGGCAAATTTTGAGGGTTTTGCACGTGAATATTCGTTCGTTGCGCAATAAGCAGTGTGAACTGGAGGCTATGGTCTGTGATATGAAAGCAGATATTGTCTGTTTTACTGAACACTGGCTTAGAACGGAAGAAGTCAAGTTACTGAAGCTGAACAACTATAGGGTTGGATCATTTTCCTCTAGAGAGTGATATGTGGTTGGAGGAACTGTCATTCTGATACAGAGGAGTTTTAAAATAAAGATTTTAGAGTTCTTAAATGTTTGTAATGTTGAAAAATGTATTGGAGTCTGTGTAATTTTTATTGAAAATGTAAATTTGTACGTCCTAAATGTTTACAGATCGCCTTCTGGCTGTTTTGGTACGTTTCTCGCAGCGATGGAAAGCATATTGAATACGGTCGGAGCAGGTAATAAAATTATGTTCATCTGAGAACGGGTCAGTTGGATGCTGTGCATATGGCTGATCTGTTTGAATCTTTTGGGTTGGGTTAGACCATTTTTTCTCCCACAAGAGGTGATGCTTGCATTGACAACCTCTTTGTGTGCCGACATTTAGATGTATCGGAAGCACAAACACTGGAATTGAATTTGTCAGATCATCTTGGGCAGGTCATAACTATATCAACTGAGTGTGGGGTGCCTGAGGTTAAACAGGAATGGAAGGTGTGTCGTCCGATGACTCGAGCAGGCTTGTCGATATTTCATGATAGGATTGCTGGGTGTTCTTGGGATTTTGTGGGTGCATGTGATATGAATGCTGGGAGTAAGTTTGAAAAATGTATGGATATTTTTGAAAAAGCCTACATATGGTCGTTTCCTCAAAAAACATATCGTGTCAGGTCAGACCAGGGTTCAAATATAAGTTGGTTCAATAACATGCTTAGGGCCATGCTTGATCATCTTGCCGTCACCACCTGAGCAGGCAATATGCTCATGTGGGTCTTAAGGATGAGTATGGGAGATTTAAACTTAAGTACAGAGAAGCTCTTAAAGAAGCAAAAGTCCAATCCAATAATTATCTAATCAGAGATTCAAATAATCCTTCCAAAACAATGTGGAACATCATAAATTCTAGCAGGGGGGCGCCCAGAAAGGAGAGTGAACCCTGTACTATCACAGCAGACGAATTTAACAAATTGTTTTCAAACATTGCACATGATGTGACAAGCAAGATTCCAGTCATTAACGTGGATCCCATAGACTTTATAAAAGGTATTAAAAAACCAGCAAATTCATTTTCCTTTAGGGAAGTCACCTTTGTTGAGGTTAGAGATATTTTGGGTAACATAATAAATATAGTTTAAAAAAACACGCTGTAATGATCAATCGAACTAAAAAACAAAAAATAATTATTAATACAGGCAGAAAATAATAATGAACGAAAAATATTAGTATTATTGTGAAAAAAGCGTGGGGCGCTTTGTGCTATATTTTATGTACATCGAGCACCCCACGCTTTTTTCACAATAATACTAATATTTGTCGTTCATTATTATTTTCAGCCTGTATTAATAATTATTTTTTGTTTTTTAGTTCGATTGATCATTAAAGCGTGTTTTTTTTTTAGTTTTTTGAACTATATTTATTTTCCACGTTTTAGTTAGATGTACTATGGAAGCATTTTTTTTAAACTATATTATTTAATCCTGGCGATCCTCACCAGAATAATTAGATAAACTTATAAAATTATTGTATTGTCGTCGGTCCTTGATAAGCCTTCGCTTCGCGTTGCAGAGCTACGGCCAAAAAACGGTTTTTCCCCAAGTTCCCCCCTTAAATTAGAGCCTCGCCGCCCCCCATGTGGCCACAGGTAGCCCCCAGGTACCACCCCTCCCATAAAAATTTGAATCCCCTACCCCCTCCTGTTCTCCCGGAATTAATTATTTTAGTTTGGGTTTTTCTTTTCCCTCCTCTCCTGCCTGAAGGGGGGGGGGGATGGGGGGTTACAACCTCCAGTTTTGGCACAGAATCTTCATTTAACCGCGTCTACATCCCCTGAAAATTTCAGCCCTCTACCTCACCGGGAACATGCCGAACGAATCGCGAGCTGGCGTTCGTCAGTTACAAACAAACATACATACAGGTGAAGCCGATAAAAGCCTGTTAAAAAATAAAAAGAAAAAATAGCTGTGATGTTTTCGGTCTCAATCTGAGACTGGTTAAAAGTGTGAAATATCTTATTATTATTCCATTGATAAAGCTAATTAACTTCTGTATCAAAGAAGACACATTTCCGTCCGTCCTGAAAAGAGCCCTGGTTACTCCGATATTCCAGTAGGGTGATCCAGAGTTGACTGAAAATTATAGGCCAATCTCACTGCTGCCCGTATTCTCGAAGATTCTGGAAAAATGCACGGCAATACAAATTATTGACTTTTTAACAATAACAAATACGGAAAGGCAGAAACACTGTTCTGAGTATTATTGATCCTGTATCATTTATTCTCGATTCATTCAACAATCGGAAGATTAACTCGGCGTTATTCTGTGATCTTAGCAAGGCCTTCAATTGTGTCTCGCATGACGTCCTCCTACGCAAACTCAAAGCTTACTTTTTTGGCTCTGCAAGCATCAAATTGATGACTTCATACTTGTCAAACATAACACAGGCAGTTAAGGTTGGGGGGGTGGCATCAGCGGAAAGTGAGATTACCATTGGAGTACCACAAGGTTCCATATTGGGCCCCATTTTATTTCTCATTTACATTAATGACTTGCCAATGTTAGAGCCTACGGCAAAATTTACACTTTTTGCTGATGACACCACCATATCATCCACTGTGGAGTCAGCTGCGGAGGCCGTTGAGGAGTCGGCGAGGCTACGGGCGAGGGCTGAGTACTGGTTTGCAGTTAATGGGTTGTATTTGAATGTGGAAAAGACAGACACGGTAGTTTTCTTTATGATGGGTACTGATGGGGTTGATCAGGGTGTCCCAAGTGTTAAATTTTTGGGAGTACATCTAGACCCGAAATTGCTTTGGGAGATGCACATTGACTACATAGCGAGGGGGCTAAAAAGCAGTTTATACCTACTGCGAAACCTATCAAATTGTGTCTCTCTAGACACACTGAGAAGAGCATATTTTGGCCTGTTCCACTGTAGAATTTCATATGCCATCCTTGCCTGGGGGCATTTCCCACAGTCCGAGAGAATTTTCAAACTACAGAGAAAGGCTGTCAGGGTAGTCTGTGGATTGGATCACAGGGATGACTGTGTGGATGCTTTTGTGAGTCTCCGTGTGCTGACTGTGCCATGTATTTACATTATGGAGAATTTGATGCTTGTGAAAAATAGCATGAGTATGTATGTGTCGCATGATCAGTATGATACCAGGCAGTGGCAGAGGAATAACCTGTTACCGACTTACTGTCGACTGAGGAGGTCGCAGGATGGACCGAGTTTTTATGGACCTAAATTTAATGTGCTTCCTGTTGCTGTGAGGGCGTTGCCAGTTAGCCATTTTAAAAAAATATGTTGTGAACGTGTTAACATGGAACCCCCTGTATAAGGTTCTAGACTTTTTAAATTTGGCTTTGGAATAGACTAAGTTATAAAAAAATATATATTATTGCTTAATTTTAATTTATTGTATTGTAATTTACTTGTATTTGACCTGTGTAAGCACAATGATGTATTAGCATTAATAAAACTGTTGACTATTGACTTCTCCATTGATATTGGAATGGAGTTTGGACTTGAAAAGTGCCGTACAGTGAACATCGTACGAGGTAAAGTATGTCCAGGTCACTTTGAACTTAGGGACGGATAGAACATCGAGGCAATGAAGAGAGATGAATTTTACAAGTACCTCGGAATGAAACAAACAATGCGCATAGCACATGGCGCAATGAAGGCTGAATCAACAGAAGAATTTACTAGAAGGATGAAATGTTTGGCAAAAACTCAGCTTAACAGCAAAAATCTCTGCAAGGCTATCAATACTGATGCCGTCTTAGTTCTTGGATACTCGTTTGGATTGGTAGCATGGACCGGCACTGACACTGAAAATCTCCAGCGGAAAACAAGAACCTTACTTACAAGAGCACACAAACACCATTCGAGGAGCGCAGTCGAGCGAACAACCTTGCCAAGACATCTAGGTGGAAGAGGTCTAGCGGATCTACGTAAACAATTGGATCGGTAAATAAATAATTTGCGCAATAATTTTCACGGGAAAGCGAATTCCTCAGAAGTTCATAGGGCAGTTTGTAACCTACACCACTGCTTTTAAAAGAACACCAGGTTCAAGACCGCCATCATAGCGACCTTGAGAAAATACGACTGTGGAAGGAAACGCCCTCACATGGGAGGCATGCGAATGAGGCTACCCAGGATCACGTCGACAAACAGCGCCGAACTATTGGTTAGTTTCAGGACAAATGTTCCCCGAAACCAAGGGCTTTCTGCTGGCTATTATTCAAGATCAAGTGATTCCCACCAGAAACTGTCTCAAGTACATAACGGAGATGCCTCGGTGGCGGATGATCGATGTCGATATACGGCTGTCAAACCATTGAGACCATCCAGCATATTACAGGAGGATGCCAAACGTTCGCAGCAACAGAATCTAAAGTCAGGCACGATGCAGTTGCGAAGATAATCCATCATGAACTAGCAGGTAAGCTGTTGCTGCTGCATGCGGAAAAAGTAAGTTACTATAAATACATTCCCGAATCGGTTTTAGAAAGTAAGAACTATAGGATCTATTGGGACCGCGCTGTGCTTACCGACCAGACGGCGACCCACAATAGACCGGACATGATTCTTATAGATAAGCGGGCCAAGGAAGCCACGCTGATCGACATCGCCATACCCAACAACAACAATAATTTACATGTCAAGCACGCCGAAAAGATCACCAAATATCGAGATTTACAAGAGAAAGTCCGGCAACAATGGGGAATGGATAGAGTAAGAAAGGTGCCCATCATTGTATCATTAACAGGACTCATTCCAAAGGACCTGTGAATAAACATCAAGGAACTCTGATTGATTGAACATCTCTTCAAATTGATGCAGAAAGCAGTACTTCTCGCCGAAAATTTGTAGGAAATCCGTAGATACTACCAAGGAGATAACATGGAAAGGATTTCCTCAGAGCTTAATCCTTTTGATATCCGGGATAGCTGGGATAAGTGAATGTTCCCCTTAGAGGGAGTGCAAATGCCGTAAGGCTAAATCATAATAATAATTAAAATAATCATAATAATATCCTTTATTGCCAACATCAAAGAAAATGACAAAGCAACGTCACCAAATGGGCATCTTTAAGTACCCTACATAATGTTGACCTTACATTACTCAAAATAGACTATACAAAATAAATAAATAAAGTTAATATAACAAACAAATGACATCTAACATACAAATAGAGCACAGAAAATTGTACTATAGTGTAGAATAATAAATTGCCTATTAATGATTCACTTAGAAGTACAAGCAACTGAATGACTAACCCATAGAAACTAAATGATTTGGCTTAGTAACAGATGATTCTAATATTTTTTTTTTTCATTTACTTGTTGCAGTTAATCGTAGTTAATGCAATGTTTTATTTATATGTTAAAACTGAATATTTTTCAGAATTACACACTATGCTGGCGATGTAACTTATTGCATAATGGGCTTCCTAGACAAAAACAAGGATAACCTGTTTCAAGACTTCAAAAGACTGTTATACAACTCGACGGACCAAAATTTGAAGGAAATGTGGCCAGAGGGAGCGCAACATATTAGTGAGGTACAATTCTATTTAACAATAAATAATTAGGTATATCCTATATATTTTTGCTTATAATCGATAGTAATAGCACTATATGTTAAACAGTGTTGATTTACTACAATACCTAGAATTTTTCTCTGGAAATATATAAACGTTGTTCCATCTAGAGTGCTTTTGTTCAGCTAGTTAATGGAATCAGCCAGAATCAATTTAAAATATCGAAGTTGATATATATTTTGTATAATGTTCATACGTTTTTCCTAATAATAGATCACAAAAAGACCTCCGACGGCCGGTACCTTATTCAAAACCTCCATGCAAGACTTAGTGAAGACCCTTATAAGCAAAGAACCGCATTACGTGAGGTGCATAAAACCGAATGAGGTTAAGTCGGCCTCGGCGTTCGATTACGAAAGAGTGAAACATCAAGTAAGCTATCTAGGACTGATCGAAAATGTTCGAGTGAGGAGGGCTGGTTTTGCTCACAGGCAGAGATACGACAAGTTCCTCAAGAGGTAAATATACATATTTTTTTGTCCTCTATTTATTTATAAATAGTTTATAATTATTATTTCAGATATAAAATGATCTCACACTACACCTGGCCCAACTTCCGCAACGGATCAGACAGGGACGGCGTCCAAGTTCTTATGAAAGAAACCGGATTCGACCACGATGTAAAGTATGGAAACACAAAGTTATTCATAAGATCACCAAAAACCCTGTTTGCATTGGAGAATTCTAGAAACGAGCTTATCCCCAGTATTGTTACTTTGATCCAGAAAACTTGGAGAGGTGAGATTTTTTTGGTTGCTAAGGATTTATTTAATTATTTTTTATTAACAAACGATTTCATGATTTTCTACAGTAATAATATCAAAACTATACTTTTAAGTCATGTAACAATAATTTATAAAATATTGTCAAAGAGGATTGAGGCAATTTGGCGTGTCAAAGGGTATTTTGGGCGCTTCCCACTACGTGTCGCTAAGTAAATTTATTTGCGGCGTTCCTCTTTGCTCTTTCAGGCGGCGTAACTCCTAACGTGATGTATGGAATAATGACTCGCTTACTTCGAAACAAACTGTACGTATATTGATGCCCAGGTTTGGTATAAATTGACGTATGCCCTTATGTTGATAATCACGTTCAATTATAATTTACAAGAATAGCGTAAAACGCATGACCATTCGTTGAGGACTGACCGGACTCGACCTATTTGGTTCCCCTGAAACAACTTGAGGTTCTATTGAAAGTACTTTTAGTTTACGTTAGATTTTAGGAGAGTTAATTCGTTTAATTTATTTTGGTATGCTTAATTTGGTTTCACTTTGATTTAGGGCTATGGTATAAAACAGACGCCTTAATATATAATGGCTTCTCGTATGATATGCACAGAGTCTCAAATTAGACTCATTACTCAGAAGTTTGTACACATGTTTGTATTAAAGGAATCATATTAATTAAATATATTTCAATATTTCAAACTTTTTTACATTAACAATTTATATCATAAGCAAGAAGCAATTCGGATAAATAATCAATATTATTTAATTCATATAATAGATCCATATCCTAACAAGACCAATATCTGGTCATAAAAAAAAAGCAATATTTGTGTTGAAATACTGCTTGAAAAATTAAGTTGTTAGTCAAAATTCTCACACTAATCTGTTCAAAGATTAAATTTTCCAGAGATGTAGAAAACGTAGTAAAACGGTGCATGATTTAGACCTAGAGCCATCTGAAGAAGACTATATCGATACCCTGAAGATGATTGTGTTAATCAGAAAAGTAAAAAGTTAGAAATTATCTTGGACCAGAACCTCATCTGGATAGCATGCCTAGAAAAGACACCAGCTGGATCATTTGCTGGTCTATACTCGATGTGTTAATAAGGAGGGAGGCGGCTTTAAGTTCTTCCAGACCAATACAAAAAAGAGATATGCTAAGTTGCATTCTGATATAATTAAAATTGGGAAAAATTTACTCTTGGCAGTTGAATTTGACCCAATGAATTCGGGAAATTTAGTCCAACTGAGCTTCATTCGGAATTCGATCGCTAGCTCAACTACAGCTGGAAGCTGTTTAGATGATTATAATCTTCTCCTGTAGTTAAAGGAGATTCATTAGTATCATTGACAGTTTAATGTTCTTTCAAAGAATGACAATAAACATGTCCAGCTCAACTATATAGTCTCAATTACTTAAACAATACGTTTTCCCGGCACATGTTGATAAAACATATTATGTGATGGAGAAACCGAATTTTTGCGTAATTTTTTTGGTTAAATATCTTTAAAATTTCCAATTTCTTCAACTATAATACCTTTTCTTAATTTTGTCGTTCAGGATATAGGGCCAGACAGCTCTACAAACAAATGCAGGCACTGATGGTTATGGTGAAAGCTTACAGACTGAAGAAAACTAGGGTATACATCAATCATCTCCAAGCAAAATTTCAGAGAGCCAAGAGCATGAAGGATTACGGCAAGAGCATTGTTTGGCCCGCACCTCCGAAATCCCTACATGTAAGTTCTACCCTGAATATTTGTTAATAGTTCATCAAACAAAATCTGCTCAGGTTATAATTTAGTTTACTCTAAGCCAGAGTTCGCGAATGCCTTATAAAAGGGTTTTAAGAGATCTATCACTTGATCGTGAATCTTTGCACTCAGTGAGCACCGGGTTTTTGGTTAATATTATAAAAAAGTTTGTATCGACTAGTTATTTTACTTTATTTTAACATGATTAAGGGCAATTTACTTTAAGTAACAAAAGAGGAACAAAATAAAACTTAAATAATATTTCATATTTTGCCTGTATGCTTGCAGGACACTGCCCGACTGTTCCGCATGGCCTTCAACAGATGGCGCGCCTACATGATCCTCAGTAAAGTCAACAAAGCCGATTGGCCGCAGATGAAGTTGAAAATCAGCGCGGCCAGCGCGTTGATCAACAAACGGCCCCATTACGGAATCAACAGGAAGTGGGAGGGCAACTATCTGTGCCGACTGGATGAGAACAGCAATTATCCTGCGTATAACGAAGCCGTTAATAACTTAAAGAACACAAAGCATTTCAGTCAGGTTAGTAATTATGAGCTTAGCTCTTTATTTTTAGTGTATAAGGGGGGTTTAGCGGTCACGACTCACAAAGCATGCCTGGACTGGATTTGATACCATTTATAAGTTTGGCGACAACTCTTTTTTGATAGAGCCGATCTATGCTAAACTAAGCAACGAGTGGTCTTAAAAACTAACGTTTCCAAAGCGCAGGTTAGTTAAAACAGGGGACAACTAGGAATGGAAGATATTTCATAGGGTGCGTCACACGTGGATGGGCTATGTAAATTTGCTATATTTTCAGGGATAAATCTGCTAGGTATACCCGAATGGAAACATATGACCATTGCATAAACCCTCTACATTCATGAATTACATGTTGTTGTTCGTTTCACTGTGGGCTTTGCATGTAGCATTTACCCAAATCGAGTGGGAAGCAAGGGGGATAGACCGGTTCAGTGACCGCCCCGCCTGCAACAATTTCTTTCTTTCCAGCTGACTTTTCAAACTTTTCTTAAACTGTCCAAAAATAATCCCCATTTCCAATATTATTCAATTATACTTATACATGTTTTTTCTAAGAGGACAGTTAGTTAGACAACCAACACAACAGAGGTTAACACTCTTCTCGCTCCCGGACAACCGGAGGAGCATTACACACACCGAAAGGTTGTCTCGGATGAAGAACCCATAGGACTAAAAGAAAGGATTCTAATTATATTGTTTCTCTCAATTTTAATGCCTTTAACTTGTTAATTAATTGTATTTAAACTCCTACATTATAACGTTATTCATATTATATTATGTCAATACTTGAAAGCTAATACTAGGTACAATATCTTTATAGTTTGATTCTACTGTGAATTAGATATTTATTAATTAAAATCATTGTTGAGTCGTTAATGTTAGATGATAAAGATCTGACTGAAATGAGGCTAGGCACGTTCACTTTAATTAATTCTCTGTACAAGTCCTTGTTCATTATGGGGCACACGAATAATATATGCAAAAGATCAGAGATTTTTGTGTAAACTTCACAATCTGGGGATTCCAATAGCTCCAATCTAAAAAGATGAGTGGAGTAAGACAATGACCTGATCTCATGCAAATAATAGTTGTTATGTGTCTTCTATCTATGAAGGTTATATTTTTATACCAGGGTGTAAATTCGAACTTACCCTGAATAGAGGCATACCATACCTCTTTTTCCCTTGCAAATTGTTTCCACTAAGCCTTCAAGTTTTCCTTTTTATTAAAGAATATAGCTCTTCTTTATCAAACTTTATTTTTAGAGGTACGTACATTCAGAATTCTACCCACGTTTGCAAGTTTATCAGCCATTGTATTACCATGAATATTTGAATGACCCGGTATCCGGACCAATATAACCCTAGAGTTTAGTAATTCATTCATTTCTATCAACAGTTTTTTTGTATCATGAGTGATACAACTTAATTTAGATGAAATTATTGAGGAATTGATTTTTTGAATTGCGCTTTTTGAGTCAGTGAGGATAACTATCTTATCAAACTTCCTTTCCTTACATAATTGTAAAGCTGTATTGATTGCAGGAATTTCTGCCGTACAAATTTGAACTTCATCCGGCAATCTTTGAGAAAAACTAATTTTTTTGTTGTGCAGAAAACACCAAGACCAACCCTACCTGTTTCAATATCCTTTGACGCATCCGTATACACCCTTGTGAACCCAGCCGCCAATCCGTCAATATTCTCCAAGAATTCCCTGTCACTCATCAGACTTTCCTTAGTTAATCCCAAATTAATCACAGGAATCGACTTAATTTGATTATAGAACCCATAATCGAAGCATGGAGGCGTCTCTGCCCTCTCAATTAAAGCCTCAAACTCTTTCAGATAACCTATGAGCGAGAACTGTGATAGGTATCTCCTTACCACGTCAGTATTTGTTAGTCTTATCACCTACAAAAAACTCAACACTTGCTAATATATCCCTTTGTCAATAACGTTCTTCTGAATTCCAAGGACATCTCTCCACATACTGACAACAGCACGTTAGTCGAAGTAGATTTCATACAACCTGACACTATTCTCAGGGCCATAAACTGGATACTGTCCAGCTTCCTCTCCAAGTACTTTGACATGAGACTAAACAGCTGCGCTCCGTATTCCAAATGAGATCGAACGATACCCCTATACATGTGATTGAGGATCACTGGGTCTGCATCCCACCAAACTCGACAAAACGCCTGCATAACATTGAGACCTTTCTTAACTTTGATCTGAATATCTGAAACATGCTTATTCCACTTCAAATTTGAGCTCAAAGCAATGCCCAGGTATTTGGTCTTCTGTATCCATGGGATAATAACATTTTGTTGATGACTGACGGGAGTTGTACGTGAGTTATCCCAGGTCTGAAGAGGACCTCTTTAGACTTTCGAGAAGACACGTACAACTCCCATAGTCTGTGAACCATAGGTTTAATTTTTCGCAAGATTCGTTTCTACTATAAATAACAGAGGGTATGTCCTTACCTGTACACGTAAGAATCATATCATCTGCATACTGTATCAAAGAAACCTGGTCTGGTATCAAAGTCATGCAATTCTTGAGTGGGGGCTTAAAGGGGAGCCCTGGCTTAGACCCCTATTGGAGATTCCAGGAACACTAATTTTGCAATCCAGTCCCTTGATGAACAATTTTTTACTGAACATTATATCAAATACCAGATTCATAAAATGTACAGACATCTCTAAAGAGCACATCTTTGCATACAACTTGTAAATATTTACATTATCCTATGCCGCTGATATATCTAAAAAAAACTCCAACCGCAATATGTCCCTTAGAAAAAGCCACAAGAACTTTAGATTTAAGGTATGTAAGGCATTCTAAACTTCCTTTACCCAATCTAAACCCAAACTGTAATTTAGGAATTTTTTTCTTATTTTCCAATCTCCACTCAAAACGATTTTTTATCATCATTTCCAGAATTTTAAGCAGACATGATGAGAGAGCTATAGGCCTGTAGTTCGACGCTAAGTTTTTATCCTTGTTAGGTTTTAGCAAAAGGCAGATGAGAGTATCTATCCATTCCTCCGGAGTATGACCTCCATCTAAGCAATCATTATGCTTGCTGATAATGCTGATAAACAGTTAAATTTTCCAACAATTCGCCAGCCACCTCCGGAGTTGGAAGTCTTGCCCTCAGATTAGTCACAGAAGCATTAGAAAACTTCCTAACTATCTTCCAGACACTCCTTAGAGGAATGTTTCTGTTCAAAGAAGCACAAAATTTACAGACGGATTGTCGTTTTTTATTATGCAGAAATCTCCTAGACTCTGCAATAGTTTCCTTCATTTCCAAAAATGTTTCCAAAGTTGAGTCGTTTATATAGCTCCTAATTGCATTTTTACTTTGAGATATTACAATATTACATTCTTCATCCCACCATGGTACCGAGGGTTTAAATCTTTTATTGTTAACATTACTTCTGGGAATAGATAGGGATAGGAAAAATAACGACTCACAAATAAGTCTACCTTTATGATTGTCTATAGAACGATCCCATACAGGGTGATTTGCATTGAAATTCCTGATAATGAGATTGTGGTCAGGAATTTATGATATGTCTTTTCCAGTGACACTCCTCCAGCGGAGGATTTGTAGGAATATAAATGTTTGCAAGGTGAAAATTATATTTGTGCAATTTAATAACCATTATCTGTACATTCTAATGAAGATAAGACGAGTTTATTTCAACTTCCGAAACATCTATACAATTCCTAATTATAAAAGCAAGGCCTCCCTTGCCATCAGCCCGATCCTGTCTCCTAACATAATAACCAGCATAGCTAAACTTAACTTCTGGATTTGACCAGGTTTCACACAAGACTAAAATATCTGGACACTGTTCCTTTGTAAATTGCACGATTCGCACTTAAACTTCTTATGTCCCATTGTATAATTTTGAGACTTCTTCCCCTCGAATTTAGTAGCTCTGTATAAATGGGAAAGCATCTTTAATCCCATCTTTCATCCTATTTAACCTCGATTCCAGTGATTCAACATTCAGAACAGGATCATCATCACCCAAAACAAACTGTAATTTTGCAATAACTTCCTTTAAAAAAACCCTTGGTGGGGTATCAGGTATTCATAATGGAAAGCTCTCTCCCCAATCAATTGGATCCAAGGAACTTCTGCTCGAAAAAGGAAATAAACAATTCGAGTGATCCTTTTTATTATATCCCGGGGATGGGAGGGAATTGATGGTTTACGTTTTTTAGAAACTGTATATTTAGTTGCTGTCTCACTGTAGGTTGGCAACTGAGCATTACTCAATACATCCTGAGAGAACCTAACATTGTTTCCTAAGCAAGGTCTTGATTTTTGGACTATCGGTTGAGGACTAAATTGCCTAATTTCCGGAAAATCTTTTTCCATATTCATAAGAAATGACCTCGTCGTTTTAGGATAAGCTAAGTTAGCATCGAAAAAAGAACTAGAAATCATAGACATGTGTACTCTAATTTTTTGCCTCAGAAACTCAGGACACTTCTTGTCCGTAGAATTATGACTTGAACTATTGCAGTGATCATTTAGTAGAAAAGGTGCATTCACTTTCGTGAATACCAGCACAGTTATTATATTTTGCTTTCCCTCTACATTGAGCCTTAATATGACCGTAAAGAAGACAATTAAAACATTGTTTAACACTCATTATGTATGGATATACTATCATCTCTAGACCATAGATTGATATAGTTTTTTGGAGGCATTTCCCCTCAAAAGTAAAAAGACATGTTCCTGTTTACACAAATTCCCTCTTTTCATTATCACCTGTCACTGACCTATTGAACCTTTTGACCTCAATAATGTCTATCACGCTGCTAGAAAACTTTTGAATTTCTTCTTCTGCAAAAGATTTGCACATCGCTCACAATACGTCTACAAGATACATTTAAATTCGGTATGTACATTTCATACCGTTTCTTCAAGAGATATTCATTTTGAAGGAAAACATTAGCTGCCTGCCGTAGACTGAATTCGATTATGACTCTGTTTTTACCATTTCTTAGAGGCCCTTTCTGATGCGAAACTCCTGCCTCTCCTAGATCTATTGACATAGGATGAAGATTACCAATATTTTGCCCTTTCTCGTGCTTAGCCTGTACTACAACAGTAAATGGCCCTAGACTATTAGTTTTATATTTGTTCACTTTTCTTTCAATAGATTGTATTTTGCCCTGATTCTGAAAATTTTATTGCTGACTTTGAGCACTTGGATTTTTTAATATTTCTTTAACATTATCATTTACTTTTAAAGGGGGCTCATGTTCCCCCCTTCCGATTCTACCTCCATTACGGAGCCCTAGCCCCGTGAAGTTAGGTTATGTTCCAAAAGAATAAATATATACGACAAACTAATAGACTAAATATAGTAATTTGATAATGAAATATAACAATAAAGGATGGATGGGTTACTACTCACAAAGAATATTGTTAGACAATTTTTCACGACACCACGTTGCTTCGGATGCTAGCGAAAAACATGAATTACATATACATAGGTCTACTCACGTCACACAGAAGCACTAAATTAAATTTGAGAAGGGCTACTAGGATGGAAGATAATCCTGGAGACTTGGAGGCCTTTGTGGAACTTGAGGAAACTTTTAGGGGTGATTTACCACCTGATATGACCAATGCATACATCAAGTGCGTTAATGAATTGCCTATAAAACAAGTTACAGCACATATAGCACTAAATTAAAATAGAGGTTTGGATCATCATGGTGTGGCATACGTGGACGGCCTTTGTAAATCTGAAGGATATATAAATATCTTGTTTCTACTTCCTTCGAAATACAGACAGTAAAAAATTAATATTCACTAATATATTTTAGGTGCTGTTTTCCTCATACGTAACCAAGTTCAACAAATTCAACAAAGTCGCCGAGCGAGTAATGTTAGTTACAGACCAGCACATATTTAAGTTAGACTGCGAGAAGTTTCGAAATATGAAGGAGGGAGTGCCCTTGAAAGACTTGACAGGTAACGAATACACCATTTCTTCTTATAGTTGTACTCTCTAGTTTTTGGCAAGGTTGGACACTTATACTGTTCCACTCGCAAGTTGAGTGAAGACAGCCAAAGTTCTGTTTTCTCCCTTAACATGGGTCTCTATTAACTTTACTGAGGATCATGAGGCGCGTTGGAATCCATGCGAATCAAGGGTGAAATATAAAGGCGCCATATAAATAATTTGTCGTTTTCAGTTTTATTTTGTTTCTAATTTAAGTTATTCAAATTAAACTATCTGGAATCGAGTGAAAATAATTACTATCTGTATCTGAAATGGAATCTCGTTAAGTTCAGGTTTCAATCCTCAATTTATATATTTTTTGCATAACCAACCCCATTTCTTTGAAATACAGACACTCATGCAATATTTCTCTAAACCTTTGCAGGAATAAGCCTAACTCCTGGCGAAGACCAGCTGATCGTCCTGCATTGTCCAGGGGGCAACGACTTGGTAGTGTCATTGCACTGTTTGAAACAAGAGGATAGAATAGGCGAATGCGTCGGGACAATATGCAATAGATTCCATCAGTAAGTATTGCATCAAAAGCATAAGCAACGTATTTTCGGCTTCTTATTTACCTGAAAAAAAAAATTAAAATATACGACTTAGATGCCCCATAATTGTCGTATTTTAAGTTTTGTTGCGGTTTACATTAGATTAGATTAGGGAACACTTTTTCTGTTCGGCACACACACACACACGCACACACAAAAGCAAAATCCTATATCACACCGAGCGGTACGTGTACGGGGATGGCTGTGCGGTGTTTGTTTCTTTTTTTGAGAAGATAGCTGCTTGAGTCTTCCCTGTGTTAAACTGCACATTGTTTTCTTCAACCAATTCCCATGTGCTGACTGATGGCAGTAATCTGATATTCTCGCTCGCGTTTTGAACGAGCGGTAGTCATTGGAGTCGATGACATGAATGAGGATATAAAGAGTGCTGTCGTCCGCCAAGCTATAAATAGAATTTTTTGTCATGTCTAAGAGATCGTTGATATAGAGCATATGCACACTACGGCGTATTATGTCATCTCCCAGTTGGCTTTCTCGCCTGAAAGCCCGGCTTACCATGAGGAAAACATTTTTAAAAACCTTGTTTTAGAAATCAAAGACACAATTGTTATTCGCACGTTGTCGCTGCTAATTCTGATGTCGTGTCATAGCCTAGGAGAGAGAGTAGAGCAATTTAGCGAATAGGTAATGACGTCAGTGTATTCTTTACTAAAAGCGCGTACTCTACGACAAATTTATGTTTTATACATTTATCTGGATAAATAATTATTGATAAAGATGCTGCACAAAGGACGTTCGATTTGACATTGCCATATTTTAGACAATTAAAAAAATGTGACTGTAGCTAACTAGAATATTTTTGAAAGGTGAAAAATAAAATATTGTTTTATATGAGTTACAATAGCTGTGAAAATTATACTTCTGTTCTTAGCTTTTTAATCACAGACAGTTGCTCAGTTATATTTCAGTGGCGGCTCGTGGTACGTAAAACATGTGAGCCACAAGGCCATATGCAGGATCTTGCCGTGTGGGGTTGCGGCCGATCGGGGTGCAACGCCCAATTTTCGTCCAAAAGTCGTTAAAATCGTTAAAAAATGTAGTATTATCATGACGTCGCGGTCGCGCTCCCCACTATACTCTATTTCGAAATGATGCGAAGTAATAAATCATTTTCTGATGGCTGATACATAGGCGTACATAATTACGTACATATACGTACATATTCTAAACGTTTACCTGTCCTAATATTCGAACTTTCCCAGCATTATATTTATCACACTTAGGTGTTTTTATTACTATTGTAAACATTCAAATTTGACGATTTTTTGTATGCATACCCTAGAGTTTAAGTAATTGTAATTTTTCAGTTATATTTGTTCTTCCGAAGAAGACACAGTGTGTTTGTTTCATTTCATAGTTTCAA
>MU184208.1:96408-123063 GCA_016904865.1 Pissodes strobi
TCTTTATGGTTTTAAGCAATAATAAAAGAATTTGTTTATCCCGACCATAAAATTGATCCAGTCGAGCCGGATGATTAAATTCTTTCTTTCAAGGTCCTTCGAAAAAATATTGAATTGAAACGTGTAAAAAGGGAGATAAAATATTTGATTTAAAATATTTCATTTGATTCGTTGTCATATTGTTATTGTTTACTGTAAATTGAACTAGGTATTTACTGTAACTCTTTGTCGCACCATTTTGTTGTAAATTGATGGACTTCCTGCAACCAGCAGAACTCTAGACACTACCAGGGCTGCTCAAAAAGTGAAAGACTCGTGGTAAGTGATACGAAACTCTGTAATTGACTGTTAATAAAAAACGTGTGTACTGTGTTTATTTCCTCATTGATATATTGTTATATACACTGTTTATATCTGTTGTTTATGTTGTGTTGATATTATTGCATTTCTATTGATATTTGTATATATTTTTGTTTGCACTGTGTATTTTAAGAATATTTCACAATGTCTTTTGAAGAGTTGAAAGCACAGCGAAGCAGTGTCAAGGCTAAAATCACACGAGTACGTAACTGGATGCAATCAAATGCAGACAGTGAGACTAATGTTAAACATTTTGTTTTAAGGCACGAGAGAGTAGAACTTGCCTTCAGCAAGTATGAGCAAATTCAAGACTCTATTGAATGTATCCCTGGGACTGAAACACTTGACACTGAAATTCGCGAGGAAATGGAACAGACTTGCTTTGAATTGATCGTTCAGATACAAGAATGTATTGAAAGGTTAACTCCACGCACACAAGTTGTTCCAAGTTCTCAAAGTGTAGCTCATCAGAGCCCCTCTCCCCCTTCTGTAAGATTACCAGAGATAAAGATCAACCCCTTTAATGGTAAAATATCTGAATGGAACTCTTTCATTCAATTGTTTGATACATTAATTACAGACAATACCTCACTAAATGACATACAAAAATTTATGTACTTAAAGTCATTTTTGAGAGACGAACCTCTAAAGATCATTGAAAGCTTACATGCAACAAATGACAACTTTGAAGTTGCAATTAACTTATTAAAAGACAGATATGAAAACAAATTGTCAGTAATTAATGCTCATTTCATCTCGCTATTAGAAATAGACTCTGTTGTCAAATGTACTGGTCCTAATTTAAGAAAATTTGTAACTGATCTAAAGAAAAATCTTGATTTAATTGATAATCTTAATTATTCTTACGAACAACTCTGGGAATTTCTCTTAATTTATTTATTTGAGAAAAAATTGGATTTTGGCACTCGTAAAGCCTTCGAGACAGAGCGAGATATTAACATGTTGCCAAATCTCACTCAATTTCTTGATTTCTTACACAAAAGGTGTACCATACTAGAAAACTTGTCATCTATAGACAGCATTCAAAAAAATCCTACAAAAGGAGTCTCGTTGCATGTGAGGCAACAAAGCAAATCAGTTCTGTGCAGTTTTTGCAATCTAAACTCTCATAAGATATACTCTTGTGATAAATTTAAAAAGTTAAGCTTGTTTGATAAGCAGAAATTGGTAGAAAGTAAAAAACTTTGCTTTAACTGTCTCGGTACTAGTCACTCGAGAAGTAAATGTACCTCTACTCGAAGATGTTCTTTGTGTGCTCAGAAACATCACACTCTTTTGCATAACTCTCAAGTACACACAGCTCAATATGGTTTCAATGGCCATAGTTCTCCCTCATTTCAAGATAATATTTTTGATAATCAAAACTCAGCAGCCCATGGTACTCAAAGTGATCAGCCTATAGATAGGCACTCTCTCGACAGAAGTCAGTTATGTCTCTTTCAAGAGCATGATACCATGCCTCCTCAAAATAGAGGATCCCCTCAAATACCTCAAGATAGGTGTTTCGCTCAGATATCTCTAAATAGAGATCCCCCTCAAGTTCCTCTGAATAGAGCCCCTCGTTTTAATGCAAGTGCAGAAAGTCAGTCACAAGTTACAAATTCATTAAACTTATCCACTATATCAAATAATAGTTCTCATGTGTTGTTAGCTACTGCTCGTGTAACTCTGTTTGCTGCGAATGGACGTCCTGTTCAAGCAAAAGTTCTCTTAGATTCTGCAAGCCAGAACTCTTTTGTAACCAATCAGCTCGTAGAGAAGTTAAATTACGTTCCCTACAACAAATCACTTCATATAAGTGGAATTTCTCAAGGCAGTATGAAGTCGAATAAGATGGTTGATGTGAGGCTATACTCTAATGTGTATCATAACAGAAGTTTTAAGTTGACTTGTGCTGTACTCGACAACATAACTTGCAAACTTCCGCAAGTCCCCATTGATCAAAATAAAATCAATATCCCCAGTCAGTTTAGGTTAAGTGATCCCTATTTTGCTTCCCCATCAGACATCGATATGTTGATCGGTGCCGATCTCTATTATGATTTGATGTTAAATGGTGTATATAGTTTAGGTAAGAACCTCCCTGTCTTGCAAAACACTCATTTAGGATGGGTAATTGCAGGAAACGCTCCTGTTTTAAATCCTCGTTTGAACAATAGTTCAACTCATCTTAGTGTATATAGCCCTGCACGTAGAGACGTGTACAGCGGTGTATGTTTGAATAATAGTTCAACTCCTCCTCTCAATTTTGATAATCCTGCACATAGAGATGTGTACGGTGATGTATGTGTGAATAATCGTTCAATTCCTCTTAGTGTTAACAACCCTACACGTAGAGACGTGTACGGCGGTGTTCCTCTGTTTGTTCAATCCTCTGAACAACACATTCTCAATAATTTAGTTAATTCACCCCTCATGTCACCTTTTGAGAATAAAAGACTGTATGACTCATTCTCTAGTGTTAGAAAACGAAATCATCGTTTGTATCATAAGCAAGTGTTACCTTCTTTTGCCCGAGTATGACAATACTCAATGATTGATGTTTTAATGTAATTGAGATTATGTTAAATGTTGTACTTTCCGAAGTGCCCTCCCTATTAACGCGCGTTCTTTTAGCGTGTTTTTAGAACTCTGCGTGTAATGTAATGCGTGTCTCGATAAGCCAAGGCGGTGTTGCCGTCATTCCGTTCAATACTTAAAGAAGTATTATCCTGTTTGTATGTTAGTAAACTCAAGGCAGTGTTGCCGTCGTTCCCGTTATACTTAAAGAAGTATCCTCTGTTTGTTGATAAGTGAAGGCAGTGTTGCCGTCGTTCCCTGTTATACTTTTAAAAAAAGTATTCTCTGTTTGTTGTCTGTTGACAACCCCAGGCGAGGTTGCCGTAGTTCTCTTTAATACTTACAGAAGTATTATGTTGTTTTTGTTTAGAATAAACCCTCAGGCGGTGTTGCCGTCGACCTTTTAATTCTTAAAGAACTATTCTTTTGTTTTTGTTCTGTAAATAGATTGTATTTATTTCTCAGTTGGAGTTCTTACGCTCTCTCTTTCTCGTTAATGAAGATGGGATCTTCATGGCGGGGGAATATGTTGGGGAAACACCCCAACACGTGTAGAAACTATCGTTTTTCACCGTATAGTTTGGTGAGAACACCCTGTATGTATGTAGAATGAATGAGCCGTAATTAAACACAAAATAGATTTATTTCACCCCGGGTACAACCCAATTTGTACATTTAATTCAGCAAATTTCACGTTCTTTAAAACCCCTTAGTCCAAACCTAGACGGACGACCCCTTAATGCGATCCTGTACAGCAGTGCTGTCAATATAACATTACAATTCAGCAACTCTTCACTAGTAAAGGAAAACGTTTGTAATCGTTTTCAAGTTAATGTATTTTTGTCTCCGTCAGAATCAGTCTGTCAAATAAAGAAAGAAAACAGCTTCTACCCTTGTAATCTCAAATGAATTCGATATGTGTTACCGCCCACTTTTATTATGTAGTTTTGCCGCTAGGCGACTAGCTGAAGGAAAGAAATTAATCACAAGAGTCTAGGTACAGACCCCGGCCGTTTTATTTAAAGCTTCAAACCCTATCCCGGGGTATTATGTACGGTAGTTTTGCATGACCCTCCGCTCGCTTCGCTCGCTACGGGGGCTCAATCAACAAGAACTAACCAAAACTAACCCAAGGCTAACCCAAACTAACCCTAAATTAAGAAAAAAAGTAAATTATAAAAAAAAACTTGTCGCGACCGACGGGAATCGAACCCGCAGCGTCGGGATGAGACGCAAGCACGCTACCCTCTACACCACCGAGGCCTTGCAGAAACTTCGCTAGAACGTAGTGAAATATGCATTTAATCAAAAACGTGATGTTGGTTGCATAACACGGGGTTTGAAGCTTTAAATAAAACGGCCGGGGTCTGTACCTAGACGCTTCTAAATTAATCAAGTCAGTGCGTAGCAAACACTCATTCGCGTAGGATCTGTCTAGTCACAGCTCTCCTAGTTTCCGCGCCAAAAACATCTAGCCCTGTCTTAGCTCTGTTTGAGGCAATTAATTAGTTTAAAAGCAGAGACAAGGGGAGAGACGCTCAACTAAATGATAAAAAAAGGTACAAAGTAATAGACGAGGAAAGAAAGATCGATGCTCTCTGTCTGGTGTCACCAAAGATAAAAGTAGATGGCGCGATTAGCATCCGGCCGCTAAAAGCGCGGGAGGTTTGAATGTTTCTTTGATTGCTTTATTGTTATATTTTAGCCATTCTGATGTGGTGAAGATCTTTTAATTCTATTATGTATTCGTATGATTAATTTTAAAAAGGATGAGTTGTTGTTCACAAATAGTTTTAGATAAATATTCACACAAATACATAATAAAATTTTTAAAATCTCCACCTCATCAAAAAGGACAGAGCATCAAAGTCGCTGATATAAGAAAAATGCAGTTTTAAAAAATGCTCAAAATTTATTTCTTTTCAAAATTTTGGGTGACAAAAACCTATAACGAAAAGTTGATCGAAAAGAGTTTATTAAAAAAATTTGGACCATAGCAATTGGTGCTGATGCACGATTTATTCAATCTTAAAAAAAATAAGTTAATATTATTTTTATTTCTTGTACTATGATAATGGTGTTCTAAACATAACTTGTAATTGTTAATGTTTCTTTTTACATGGAGCGAACATGCCAAGATATAAACAGATGGCAAAGTTAAGATATTAAGTCCCACAAAAGCCGGTCTGACATCCGCCCTATAGTAAAGTATGCAACGACTGTGACAGCCTGGAGCGCAAATATCCTGCCCGCCTGTCTACTATGGCCCCAGACATGTATAACATAAGAGCAGTGCAAATGGGAAAAACCATGATAGGCCATAAGTTTAAATTAATAGTCAGAGTGTAATACAAACAATAATAAGTTAATTCAAGATATGCCTACCATATGTACTTACTTAAAATTAAAAATCATAAATGATTAGAAAAATTCAAACAAATGTCACAGTTCATTATACAAATACAAAATTATATATTATTTTTTTTCTTTTTCCTTGGTGTAGCATTATTGAATGTCAGGTTTTCAATGTCCCGGAATACCTTCATTGGTCTCTTATGAAAAGTAGGAGTTTGTGATGTCAATGGCAGGGATATTACTTCTTTGACAATAGATGTTGTAGGTATATTATGGGCAGGAACTTGAGATGTAGATGCCTGGGGTACTATTCCTTGGGCAGGGGTTGCATCGATGCTTCCATCTGGAAATAACAAAAAAATGTTTGTTAAGTTCATTCACCCTTTGACTTTAAGTGAAGAAAAATAAAAAAGTTAATTGACCTTTAAAACTTAAGTGATACAAAATTAAATACAAATATTTGTTTTTTAAACTTCCATCAAGTTGGTTAACCATTTTAGCCCCTATAACATCAAAAGAGGTGAATAATTATGGTTGAAAAGCCAGTCATGAAAAATTTCTCAGCAGTAATTAAGTTTGTATTCAAGTGTCGAAGCTCTTGTGCAATAATTGGTAAGAGACAACTGTTGAGATGAGCAAGTGATTGTAAATTTTAGGCCAAAGGTCTGGATGTGGAATATTTTTTATTATATGTACATTTATGTAATTTAAATCCATTTTTTTGGTGTTAGTGTTATTTCTGTGTGACGTGTGACACTTGATATGTTAAATCTCTGGTTAAATCTATTCTTATCTTACTACTACTGGAACTAGCCCACTAACATTACACTAGCTACCTTTACATGCACTTTGGACATCATCAAGGCTTGTTCTTACATTGGTCGAAGAAGGTATCTCAGATGGGATCCAAAGCATAGGAACTGCATCTCGTCGAAACTTATAGGTTGTCAAATCCATATATGAATCTGGAGAGAAATGTTTGTTACATATTCTAAAGTTTTTCAGCGACTCTCCAGTATATTTCATTCCCAAACATTCTTGCCAAATTTTGGATCTAAAAAAGTAAGTAATATTATGTTAACATGATCATGTTTCTGTAGCAGATCTAAGGCAAAAGTTGGTCAAGTCCTGGGTCAAGTATAAAATAAGGTTGAAAAAGTTTTTGTTATAGAAGTCAATTTTTGCCCATATTTGACCAAAACCAATAAAGCCCTAGAGTTGTTTTCCACCGAACAGTAGAGCAACTCAAAGTTAACAAAATGTGTCAATTCAGCATTTCAAGCGTTTTTTAGTATGTATATTAGGGCATTTATAGTATATTTATGTATTTGTGTGTGTATTTTGTAGCTTTCAATGTATTAGGCGTGCCTACTTAAGGAATAAAGATTATTAGTATTATGATAGCAAATACCATTGGTAAAACTAGTGCGGCACGAGTGCAAAATGTGTATATCATTGGCCAGTGCAGGGCAAGCATTTGTATACCATTGGAAAATTGGTGCGACATTTCTTGCTCCGAGTGCAACCAGTTCCGCATGAATCCTTGAAGATCGTGTGGCACCAATGGTGTTGCCAAAAGAAAAAATAACGAAATCCGACAAAGGATCAGATAACAGATGGTCAATAACATTTTTCTATGGCCTTCACAGCACTGCACCTCGATTCAATACTCGATCCTCGAAAAGCCAAGTTTTGAGCTCAAGGTCAAATCGTATACCCCATTGGTAGGTAATGAATTGGTGCAATCTTTTTTGTGCACTGGGCGAGTTTCAGTGCCACACTTTTTTTTACCAATGGTATCCGCTAGAAGACATGCAATGGTTTAATTAATTATTAGGGTTTGACTCAGAGTGAGTAAACGTGTTTGTGTTGTATTTGTAGCAGCCTTATCTGAAATAATTAATTTTCATATGCTTACCTTTTCAGGGACGAAGGAAAATAGTGCATTTTTTCAACTTCATCTTTTCTTAATCCACAAACAATGCAAGCAGGCTCGGCAGCCATGATGCTGTTTGTTTTGTCTCTATTAAATAGTCCACTGATCCACTCCACTAAGTACTTACACAAATTAACGTTTCAGTCACAAGATGAATGAAAAAGTATATGGTTCAAATAGAAAATTGTGAAATTAACACATGAAATATAAAAAAACACCAAGAAGCCAAACTAACAACTCAAAAGTCAAAACGTATTGAACTGTCAACTGTCATCATTTAGTATTCAGCTGTTCAGCTTCAAACGCAGTATTCCACGAGTTAGACAAAGACATATATAATTTCTTGTTGCAACAGCGTCGACACGACTTTGGCTCCATCTACAATACCCTTTGGTTAGGCTAGATGAAGAGAGCGCTATACAGAAATGCATCAAGTAAAAGAGATGGCATGCTGGGACAAATTTTCTATATTACTTAACTGTCTCTCCCCTTGTCTCTGTTAAAAGTGTCTTACATCCATTAAAATGTACTAGATCAGTCCAGCTGCTCTCTAGCCTCGCAGTTCAGTTAAGACGTTCGCTTAAATAGCAGTAAAACGTGCTGTTCTCCGGCCAAAGGTCAAGTTCCTTTTTGGGCCAATTTCTCTTGTATGCACGAATATTAGAAAATATTTCGTGCACCTCCGTTATCTTTGTCCAAGGTTTGGACAAAGACCTCCTTTGTGCTTTTTAAAAGCAATTCTTCGAAGTTAGAAACGATAGCATCCCCGTTCCCGTTGGAACATATAATGGCGGAAGGCAGACTGACATTCCTGGTCAAATTCCTGTAAAGCAAGGCAGGTAAAGCAGTCCAAGTGAAAAGTAAGGTATGCTGTGTGAACGTTAAGTTGGAGAACGAAGTATACAAATAACAAAGATAAAAACTAATTTAAATCAAACAATCAAGACTCTTTCTTCAGTAGACATTTTTAAATTTAAGAAACCTTTTGTAATTTTAGTTTTATACTGGAACGAATGATGAGTGATTGAAAGTTTTAGTCTAAGAATTGTATGTATATTTTTTCTATTTAACACTGTTGATTTATCTCCATTATATTTAAATGCAATTTACACCTGCATTATTAAATTATATCAATACCGAATACACGTTTCAATTTCTCTCACCACCCTATGTTATACTGTCTATTAAAAGTGGTTAATTAAAATACCACACCCTTCTTTATGGTTTTAAGCAATAATAAAAGAATTTGTTTATCCCGACCAAATTATATTTTTAAAATTGCGTTTTCGATTGCATTTTAATTCCGTATTGATAAGCAGTTATTGAGTAAGTTCGATTAAATAATAACCAATTTGTTCCTAAATTAGTGATTTTTAGAAATGCAGTCACAAATTGAGTGATAAATACAAATTCTAGTTTAATAACTCTTGAGTTGTTGACGCTTATTTTGATGTTTGTTTGTATGGTATCTATGTTGCTATGACAACACTTTTACCTCCGCCGGCGGAAAAGTGAAAAGTAAAGCTCCGGCGGAGGAAAAACGAAACTTCACTGCCGCCTACACAGTCGAGTAATGACGGATTTACTGACGTTTGAAGAAAAAAAAATTTAAGTTCTTGAATCTATCATTTGAGCACCATGTAATTTTCGCTTTACCCACCAATAAACATGGCCAGCAATACAAACTGTTTATATAAACTTCCGCAAAGCCATGTATATAATTTACATACCAGGAAGTTTGAAACGCTCGCGAAGTATCCCGGCGACCCATCTTTTTTTCGCTAAAAATGGCCGTTATTTTTGGCGTTGATCGACTCTCCAAAATTTGCCGCCTTTCCACTTCAGATCGTTGCGAGAAAGGAGGTTCAAGAAAAGACAAAACAGTATCGTGAGAGGGATTTATTTCAACCCGATGCAAAACCTACTACCGAGAACAAAAAAATAATTTAAATAAACAAACCCTTGATAATTATATGGTCGGATATGGCAATACTGCATTATTAAAAGAAAACATAAATCAGCTTACCTTGTTGTAAGGGCTCTTGCCTTACTTACCTCCTTGTTTCCTTAATAATAACACAAACATACAAAACAACAGTATTAATTATGTTTTTAAACCGTAACATCCGCCTCGAAGATCAAACAAAAACAAACCAACTAACGCGGATCGCGGTCGACCGACGTGATCTAATTTTAATATTTTTATTTACGAATGCATCGACACCTGAAATGGCACTTGATCCTGCTTGACCCTTCCCTTCATGAATAAAAGAGAAAAGAGATGAAATGAGGAAGTTGACAATAAAGCGTTGCCAAGTTTCAAATAGACACCTACCTCTAATATTATGAAACAAAGGATTGTAGTATCCACCAACCCACCTATTCTTTATTTGTATTATTGGGCCTTTAATAATACACCATAAAACAGTGGAATCGTTTATTTATCAATCATTTCTGGCTTTTTTTTATGTTTTTAAAAAAGAAAGATTTAAATAAAAAGCCCTTGTTCAGCAACAATCGGCATCATGCAGCTACTGCTTACTGCTAAAAATAATACAAGCACAAATTTGTGCTCCTTATACGGCTACTAAAATTGGCTGATTTAAACCTTCGTCTTGTGCAACGGAATGGGTGGGGATCGTAATACTATACCGGTAATGCATGACACGTATGAGGCAAACATTTCTGGGCTTACTACAGCTATGTTATGCGGTCGGGTAACGATTTGAGCGTTTAAAAGATAATATTTTAAACTTTGATTGTATTTTTATACTTTTATGATTGGAAATTAGTCAAAAAACATCTTATATTTACATAAACATTACTGAGGCCCAGCCTCAGTTTTCTTTATGCGACGGACACTGTTATGTTTTTAAATGTTTGTAAATGTATCAGCTAATTTTTTTTGTTGTAGGCTACGAAATGTCGATTTACCAGTGAAGGTAAGCAAAACTATCCAGTGCTCCCTCGGAGGAAAACAACGCTTGATCAACGTACAAGTGTCGGCAGAGATCCAGACTGCTTCCTTTAGAAAAGACGGGAACAACATCCTGTACATGTTGCCCTCGACCTTCGCCATCCTAGAGAACGGCAACAACCATTTGAAAAACTAGTGGCTTAAAAAGTGCAACTTGTTTCTAAAGTGAGTTTTTGATGTGTCTCCGCATCCAGAATGTAGGAAACAAATAGCAGTTCCTACACCCAGTTTTGGGCCTTTAAAAGAAAATCCCATCAAAAATATATTCTTGTCCAAAGATTACGTTAACCCATATAAGTACTTACATATTTTGAACCACTGTTTTGTTAAATAATAATAATAACAGTATCGTGCCTTAAAAAGCCTTTTTATAACGCTTATGAAGCGTAGGTTCTTTAATATTTTCATATATTTACGCATTTTATTCATGATGGCAGTTACAGTGCCCGGCGGAAAGTTACTAATTTTTGCGAAAAAATTCACAAAATATGTCTTTGCAAAGTCTATAATTTAAATAGAATATTTCTAATATGGAGGAGTTAAAGGGCTTAAAAACGCAAGCAAGAAACTTAATGTAGTTTTTCATATTCTAGTTTAATTTGGGTATAAACTGCAAGTCAAAAATATTTCATACGGATTTTAAGATCTCTAATTTCGCAGTATCAACAAGTTGTTTTCAAATATTTTAACCACATTTTTTTATATGTTATGGGCGCCCACCTCAAATTTAACTTTCATGGAGACTGATTTTTTTTTTTTTTTTGAAAAATTGATAATAGTAAAATTTCGTGTCGGGCATGGTGTTTTTATTAATTTTTATTTGCTGAATACAGATCTGAGGTCCAAGTTTTCGTTTGATAGGTTTTAGGTTCGTCCTTGATATTAAGGGAAAACGGCAAAAAAAAGTCTGAAAACACCAAAGTATCAATAAACGAAAAAAATTTTAATTTACCTATAATATTTTAAGAAGATTTTTAAATATACAGAGTGTCACAAGAAACTTTGTTTTTTAACGAAATGTTCCAATTTTTTATAAAATATTGATAACAGAGTTGGTAATTTCAGTTTTTTTTTATGAGTAGTGTATTTTATTTATGACTTAATACGTTATTATAATTCTTCTGAGCACCTAAATCAGTAGAATGTTTTTTTCACGAACCGGCGCAATGTGTACGCCAAAACAGTAGGATTACATTCGGCAAATAAAAAACTTTTTAACCGCCTGGCATAAAAAGTGTTATTCGACGCATTTTTATCTTCTCAGTACCTGATACTTTTTTCTGGGAAGACTTTTTACGTGCTATAAATTTATCTGTGTTATGCTTTGTATTATTTACTTTTAATTTAAGTAGGTCGTACTTAAGGATAGTTAGTTGTAAGTATTTTTTCAATTTATACACTGGGTGTCTCTAAATAATGCGAGAATTGCCGTTTTAAATATTGTTTATATCGGCATACGGCATATTTTGAGACGATCAGGAATTATATATTTTGTCAGTAACAATTTTGAAAGTTAGTTTCAAACGTTTCAAAAACAAATCTAATTCCCATTTTTCGGAAAAGTTTTTTTCCTCAAATTTCTGCTTCATATAAGTAATTATTATATACGCTCGACTACTTTAAAATACTGCTAAATCATAGCTTAAAGAAGTGTTTTACCAAATGTTATATTTCGTCGCCTCTTAGATGACCCGATTTTAATCTCTTGATTATTTCACTCATAAACTCATCAATACCATATTTATTGAGGCGTTGCAGCAAAAATTGTTTTTAAATTTGTATTTTCAAAACGTTTGAAATTACTTATTTATATAATGTGATTTTTCTGCTATAGTTGTAAATGTTCTTCCAATATATGAAACTGTAATTTTCTTTACTGGTTTAACATTATACAGGGCTTTTCAAACTCGATGAATTATAGACGTTTCTGGAGATCGAAAAAGATGCGTCTTATAGATTTTCTGTTATCTATTATTTAAAATTATTTTTATGTTCGCGGTGTTGCCAGACCTATCCTTAGATTATAGCAGAGAGGATCTCTCTGTACCTGATATCAACTTTCTTATTTTAACCGGAACACCCTATAAATGTTACGCTCTTAGCAAGGATTTCACGAACTTTCTGTTTAAAACCTTTGAATTGGAAATTTCTTATCTGCTTTGATAATTTGACACCTCCTCAGACGCCAGAAGTCCGGCACAACATCGCCTCTATTGCGCGTCTCGTACTGGTGAACATTTTCGTGAGCTCTGTAGAGATGCCGGTTGGATTTTATGTATAGTAGGCTTTGCATGATGTAAATGGCTGGAAGGGTGAGTATATCCAGATCTATAAAGGCACGCCTACAATCCTCCCTGAACCCCAAACCTGCCAAGATTCGAATGGCCCTCCTCTGTAGACCAAAAAGATGATCAGCGCTAGAAGAATAACCTCAATGGGGATGGGATATGCCGAAGTAAGCTGTTTTCAGCGCCCCCAAGGAAACATTGTCAGCTAGGCTACGCAGGAGATACACGCTTCCTGCCAGTTTTGATCCAATCAAGCGAACATGGCTATCCCATAGCAGTCGTTGGTCAACATGCATTCCCAGGAATTTAGTGTTCTGGGCGTCTAAATTCACTCCCTCCAAGCACCTCATAGAAAATACCACCCTCATCGGTTTATCCCTATTAGGCACGAGCTCATTGTTACAAAACCATCTCAACGCTCTTTCCTGGGCAATCACAGATCCTTCCATTGATGCTTCTAAAGTATCCGCACTGACACACACCGTTGTGTCATCGGCAAAGAGTGTGAATTTGGACATTGGATCGACCGCTGGAAGGTCATTTATATATCAAAAATAATAATGGGCCTAAGTGGGGCCTTGTGGCACTCCTACACCAATTCCACTTCTTGCCGATGTCACCTCAGAGTAACGAACAGACTGACACCTGCCCATTAGCTGAAGGCTGTTTAACGAGAATTTATATGCTTTTAGTTTTTTAGAAGGATCTCATGATTGACACAGTCAAAAGCCTTGCGCAAATCACAGAATAATATTGTTCTGTATTGGAATTTATTAAATGCTTCAAGGATATCTGTAATTAAGTTTAAAACACCTTGCACAGTATGTTTACCCTTTCTGAATCCAAATTGACAAGCGTTTAAACGGTTGTTGCTCTCAAAAAAAATGTTGTACTTGTTTCGCCATCCATGCATTTCTCTACTACCTTTGATAGACTTGGCAACAGGGATATTGGGCGGTAGTCCTCGCACTGTCCCGGATCACCCTTCTTAAATAGTGGTATAGTAAGTGCTTCCTTCAATACAGATGGGAAAATATTTTCCCTGAGACACAAGTTGATAAGCCTGGTCAAAGGTATCAAATCTGGTTTTTCACCCTTATTACAATTCTAACATTAAATCGCAAAAAATCTCTATTTTTATTTTTCAGATTATTAATACATTCCCTAACGTCATTATAAGTCACTTCTGAAAAACAGATGGTCTTTGAAATCGATAAGTTGTTTAAATTGGTTATAGGATCTTCACCTGTCTTTGCGATATCTTTAACAATATTGTGTGCAACATTCAGAAAGTAATTATTAAAGTCTTCTGGTCTTAGATTGTCACGAGACTCAGTGCGTTCTAACCCAAACTAACCCCGGTGTTTATTTATAATGTGCCACATTGAACGGCTAGAATTGCCCGACGCCCTAATGAGATTGTCATTCGCTTGAATTTTTGCATTGCGGATTGCATTTTTGTATAGTTTTTTTATGTTGTTTATATTGTTCTTTAAAATTATTTAGGTTGTATTGTTTACTTAGTTGTCCAATAAAATGTAGTTGTTCCCTCATTGCCCTTAACTCATCAGTAAATCAACCGATATTGTTGTTATTATCAGAACGCACAATATATTTCTTTTCTGGAAAGGATCCCAGATATGCTTCCTCTAAAGCATTCTCAAACTTGGTGAATTTCCCATCAACTGTCCCCTCATCCAATATTATAAAGTCCCAAGAAATTTCACAAATCATATCAAAAAACGTACATAAACCCCGCTGCGTAGCTGGTCTACATACCTTATGGTTATGGACAAAATCAGAAGGCTGTATGCTCACCAAAATCTGCACAATTTGATCCATATGATCGGATATATCAGGATCCATCATATGTGTGTATAGAACATCTACTGAACTGCCTAGTAGCATCCGTAAATGTTTTATGTAATTCAAAGCTTATTTACATAGATTTATCGTGTTTGGTTCCGGGGTGTTAAAATGAACATTGAAATCACCTGCCAGAATTACAGTCCCATTACAACCAGTTGTGGTGAGAATACTCTCCATTGCCCCTAAAAAGGTGTCAAAGCTGCCCGACGGGAACCTGTAAATGGCTGACACAAAAATATTAAGATCCCTGATAAAAATCAGCGAACATTCAACACATTTTTCAACATTGTATTGGTTTACAAAATATTTTATATCAACACCTTAATAAATATTATTGTGCCACCCCCCACATACATCTTCCTGGCATAGCACCCCGCCACTTTATACTCTTGGAGTTGAACAGTATGTACCTCCATCGGAGATAACCAATGTTCTGTCACACACATTATGTCTATATTTTTGTCAATTAGAAAGGCCTCAAGCAGATGTACCTTATTCCTGAGAGACCTTACATTCAGATTTAGAATTGTTATGTTCTTCTTTGGGATAGCACGTCTGTTCTATCTAGGTGAATTGGATTTCTCTTCTGTGGTGTCACCGTTAGGCTCTGTATGTTCAGAAAATGGTTCACCACAACCTTTCGAGGCCATACAACTGGGTTTAGGAATTTTTCTCGATCTTTTTCTTGATCATTTCCCATTGTTTTGGAGATATAAATAAATGAGGATCGAGTTTTATATACTTACCTGATGAAAAAAGTACCAATATGCATCCTGTAGTTGCAGATAGGAGAGCCCAACTCTTTTTCGTACCTTCAACCGTTTTTCTCTGTACCTATCCAAATTGTTCAAAAGCTGGTTATTATCTGTTCTATCCCCTAAACTAATAGATTTTTTATATCTATTACATAAATTGGACGGTGTTATGCAATAATGGGGTAACGTACAGTTTTGTTTTTATGAGATAATTTGTATTAAACATTAAACAAACGAAGCAAAAAAAATGGTGAGAAATATTTTTCATTTTTATTTTTATCCTTATAAAAATAAACAGAGAAACTAAATTTATAACCCAATGAAAATAAAAGTAATTTTTTGACAGAAAAAAAAATGTCAAAGCAGGTTAGCTGGTTTATGCAAAACGCAATATAAATAGTTGTTAGTTTTGCAATAAACAATAAAAATAATAACATTAAACTAAAAAAGTGTGATTGCGCCTTTTCCACAACATTTACATAAGTATTATATTTTTTAACTAGGACTCCTGGAAATCACTTGTTTCAAAATCTGCATAGGCACCATGTCCTTGAATTCTTCTTTGTTCCACGTTTTTTTCGCCCTTTCATTGCAGCAATCTCGCAATTTGGCAAGCGACCCAGCTTTCGTCTTATTTTAAGCCAACACTAAACCCACTAGTTTTTCCCTCTTGTGAAGTTTATCCTGCAAAACAAAAACTGATTTTTTCTAGAAAATCATAAATGAGGTGCTCGCTATTTTCCAACAATGGTCTCAGCCACTAACACGTGATAATATTAGTCTTACACTCATCAGTCGTGCTGATTCTATTAATTTTCAACTTAAAATTTATAAACCTCTTGTTTTTCAATGCAAAAGTACATTGTTTTATGCTCATATAATTTAAATTTATTTTAATTATGCAGGTATAACAAGTTTTTAAACAACATTATTTTAGGTTAGGTTTCATTATTTACTTTTTTTGCTTTGTTTATGAGTACTTTAATAATATATTGCGTTGATCACAATAAACACCAACAAATTCCTAAACTGTTTATACATAAATTAATTATTTATCATGAACAACAAGAAGATAAACAGGCAAGCACCCGCATTGAGAAATTTTCTAAAATGATCTATCCCACAGATTGGAGAATTTCTGGGATAGACCAGTATTGCACATTTCTATACAGTGGCATTTACAAATTGTGGCTTACGAAATTCACTCACAGATGGCGTTAGAAGCCAAATGTTGGCTAAACCATTTTTGCTTATCGTTAATTAACTCATACTAAAGGTGTTTCGATAAAAAAAAAACGTTATTTGAAAAAATTATGGGTTAGACGGTTGTTGCATAACACCGTCCAATTAGTCCTAGAAATGTACGCAGAAACCAAAATTTACAGGATGTTCTGTTTTAAGTAAGAAAGTTGATATTAGTTACGGGTAGATCTGGCAGCACTGCGATCGTAAACATAGTCCACTCTTACCACAACCAACATTTGTAAGAAGTATATTTTTCGGTCTCCAGAAGCGTTTAATGGTCCATCCAATTTGAAAAATCCTGCATATTGTTTAAAAAAATTATTTCAATTATGTAAAATTTATGTTTTTTTTTTCCTTAAGTATATCAGAAACTTTTATGTCTTGTCTTATATACATACAACTTATATTATACAATTATTTTTCCTAACTATTTTTTATTTAGAAATTTCTAGAACAATATTTTGAATATTGCTATATTTGCTAGCATTTTCTGATACATTTTCGGATAAAACGAACGTTTTTTGTTGGTGCCATTGATTTTTACAAACGTATTTTTGTATCCAAGATACCTATAGTCAGCTATGTGCCTTTACGAAGTGTTGTTTTATAAATATTTTTTTGAGATAAATTATATAAACACTTTTTATTAGTAAGTTACTGTGTTTTGATTTAAAGCTGAAATCTAGTTGTAACGTTCGCAAATAAATCTAGTACATAACTGTACTCTTCGCAAATAAATAGCGTTAGCCTAGATAAATAAAGAAGATTAGATTTTAGATTTCGCTCCTTAATCTGATGATTATTTGTAATGAGGTTGCCCGTGACATGGCGCAAACTGGCAAGGACAGTTTGCGCGTTAGTCATCATGCCAAAAAAGCCCAACTTAAATTCAAATCCTGCATTTAGAAATTAACCTTTGAATTCGGCGTTTAAATTCTAAATTCGAGCAGTTAACTGTGAAAAGTCTGCATAGCCACACCAGATGCGCAACTGCCTATCTAATGCGTGCAAACAAGTTTATGTTAATCTCCGCCCCCTACAGATGGCCAGCCGAGGATATAGTCAGAGACTTCATTTAATATTTTAGATTCGTGATGCTTGGGCGGCAATATCTATAGTGCGAGAGCTTATATTATTATTTAAACGTTCAAACATATCATTTTTTAACACTTGTGGTTTTGAAAATGCCTTATTACATTGTTCAACTAGAAGTGGAGATAAAAAATCATTATTTAAATTACCTCGAGATCCTGAAAGGTATGTTGGTTTTATTATTAACATTTATAATTTTTTACAGAGTATAGTAAGTTTAATAGTTTCACGCAATAGCCATATTTCACTACTAGTCTAAAAATAAATGTTTTCAGTGCACCCGTGAGAAATTCATTCAAGCAATGAAAGCACGGAAAAATCTATTTTGGGTGTGTAATGAACAATATTTTTTATTACCATTTTCTAAAAACAACATAAAAACGAGTTAATTTTTTTATACATGGACATAAACTTTGATAGAAAATAAGAAACTAAGCAAACTTTGTTTTTTAAGGAAATCTATTCTCAATTTCGATTGAATTATTAAATTTTATAGTTAAATGTCTCAAAAAACGGCTGAATGAAATATCAATAAACTATTTAGTTGTGAAATCAGGTTATGAAGGCTGTCATTATGGCAGAATATATAATATAGGATGTTCTATTTATAAAAAATAATTTTAGTTTCATTGATTTGTTTGGCCATCTTCGTTTGTTTATTTTGATAGGTGCAAAAGATAATAGGGATAAAGAATACTTCATTGTTTATACAGTAAAGACAATGCTTCAACTTAGGTATAAACAGTTTTTCTTAAATTCATAATAATCCTGTGGCTGGGTATCAAAAAATAATGCTTCATGGCAATTGAATAAAAAGTTTTTCAAAAACGTATGCGTTTAGCTATGTTTGTGGCTATTTAATTAATAACGTCCTTAAAATACATAATTGTGACATCTGTAAAGACACTCTGAATAAAACTAATTTATTTCCTCATGCAACAAGTTTTTCTGATTGAAGTTAAAAGTTTTTTTTTTCAATTAGAAAGAAACCTAGCCCCGAAGAGTCCTATTGCAAATGCCCGGCCCCAGTAGTGGGGTCGTTAGAGCGCCACCAGTTATATCCATCTAAACTGAAAAAGCTCCGCTGGTGTTGTGCAGGGTGGCTAGGCCGGCTTATAAAATCAAAAAATATCAACCTAACAAGAAAACGAGAATATAGGCTGGCTTATTAAATCAAAAGGTACTCAAGCTTTACTTAACAAGAAAACACAATCTAAAATTTAAGAAACAATATATTGGCTACTAAGCTTTTTTTTTAAAACACAGCAACAATTATCTGGAGTTAAATAGCAAGTTAAATGGAGATGTTGTTAGTTAAAGACAAAGAATATCAAATGATTATTAAATTTAACTACTAATAGGTACAATATGGTGATTGTACGGAGACCAATTATGTTGTTAATACTCGGTTCTGTATGCCTTCCAACTAAATGCACTAAATACTACCTAACCGAAGTGATCACTTTGAGGTTAACTAAGCTAATTACAACTAGGTATGCGTGCGCTAATAGCTGCACCGATTTTAAATGTAGCAATAATAACAGGTAGCAATGAGCGGCCACAATAATTAAATGAAATGACTCGATAAATTAATAAATGAAATAAAATTAGAATAATGTTTGATTTATATTAAAAGAAGGAAAATTAAGAGCAATTATATTAAACTGAAAAAACCAAATGAATTCATGAAAGATAAAGCTTCTGTACGACACACAAATCCGGTCGTCGACTCTGGTGGAGGCGCCGGGCACCTATAGGTACCTCAGGTACTGCCACTCGATGGCCCCGAGGGGAAGATCTAGCCGAGGTCTCGATAGCTCGGTGTCAAGATGGGCTGATAATTGGACTGTGACTGTGGCCTCCTAATCGAAGTTGTGGCCCGCTAGTAAACTTGTGGCCTGCTAGCAATGCTGGTAAGACCTGCTTCTCGCCTGCTAGTAAAAGTTGTGGCCCTTCAGTAAAACCCTGAAATAACCCAGTGCGCATTAGGCGAAGCCCCCTTACTTTAATAAAAACCATAGCCCCCCTTGCATAAATATATTTTCCTTATAAAAGATTCCCCCAGAAAAAAAAAACATGGACTTCCAATGACCATCAGCAAATAAAAGTGGTACCAAGATACAGACAACTCGAATATAACAAAGATAGGGATGAATCACCCCTAAAAGAAAATATGAACTTCCCCATACGATCAAAATTAAAGTTACATTAAAATAAAAATTCGGATTAGATAAAATGGAGTAGATAAGATAACATATGATATGGGACGCAAAGCAAATGGCGGACCATGCACGAAAAAAGGTAACACAGATAAGCAATTAAATCATTAATTTAGGCAAAAACTGTAGCAATAATTACCTCGTTAGTGTGTGCGAGGGCTAAGGGAAATTCGACGATCTCGGTCTTATATTGCGAACGTGGAAAGCCTCTAGAAATAATGAAAAAAAGCCGTTAGCGTCATGGCGTCCACGGGCTTCAGAAGCAATAGAAAAAAATTAATTCCAGAGATAATGCTGTACCTATTTAGATCCCGAAAATCGGTCGTGTCAATACACCAAGAGATACCACAGTATATCCCCAATAAATGGGCGGAATTAAATCACAAACTAAATGTGGAGTCTGTGAGACTGCACTCACGGCAAACCTTCTTCTCGCCTTGAAAGGTAGTTTCAGAAGAACTCTCGATTGTCAATTTTTCTTTCTTCTTCTACGAGATCAAACGCTACGTCAAATGAGCAAGTAGGGAGGGACCGAAACATGCCGAGTGGTTCGATACAAGGAATAATTCTAAGATAACAAACAACTTAGTTCTCGTTTATTATGAGGATAACATGACCGCGAAAGCCACAATTAAGGCATTGAAATCAAAGGATTCAAGAAATACCAGAGAATATTCCCTAACAAAACGATAAAGTTTTAAAAATTTAAATCGACAGCTGGCACTTACAAGAAACGGTACATTCCTATTACTCGGAACGAACAAGCGAACATTACAAAAACTGCAACCTGCCGTGTGAAGAGATAAATATATTTAATAGGAGAGGTCCCAAAACGATCTAAGGATCTCCGAAATGATCGGCCGGCAATTGATGATGTTTAGCAACCAAGGGGTTCCCAAAAGGTTATGAAATATTCAAACCAAAATTAAAATATGGATCGACGAGTCAAATGCAGCGTATTTGTGGGTTTTATTAACAGAATTCTTAAAAATATAAAACGGTTTGCTGGCTGTTCGACGATGAGGTAATATAAATCAAGCCAAGCTATGCTAATAACAATAATGTGCTTCGCATATCAACTAAAATAAATATAGTCACAATGTGTTATAAATGCTAATACAAATATATGGTTAATCCATACTTAGAATAGAGTTAATTTAGATTAAGAAATGCGGCAATTTCAAGCGTATTAACAGCAAATCGAATCAATAAATTTAGAATTAAAAAACCGATGAGTGCAAAATACAGCATCTTTTTTTTCTAAATGCGGTATATAAATGAAATTTTAAAAATATTTTTCCTTTCCCCCACCAACTTAGATGAATTGAAAAATACACTAGGCTCAATCAGTCATAAAAATTCATCAGAAGATGATGTACTGTCAGTCAAGGTCTTTATGAATTTGCCTGATGAGGGTCTGGAGGTACTGGTTGAGGTAATAAACTCCTCATGGACCAAGGATACATTCCCACCATGTCTGAAATCCGCAAAGGTTATCCCAGTCCATAAGGCTGGAGATCTTCAAGAACCCTCAAATTTTAGGGCAATTTCCTTGCTGTCCACCCTCTCAAAATTGATCAAGAAGTTGTTTAATTATCGTATTAGCTTCAGCACTATGGTATCAGAGGTGTGGCACTATCATGGTTCTCCTCTTATCTAAAAGACCGTCGTCAGCGTGTTTTTGTGGGCTCCAACCATTCCGAGTGCGGGAGCTTGTCAGGGTTCTGTCCTGGGTCCAATACTTTTCTTCCTCTATATCAATGATCTGGAAAATCTTGATATACGGGGAAAGTTCACTCTGTTTGCCGATGATACTATAATTCTCTGGCATGGCTCAGATAGAGCTTCACTGCTCGCACCAATATCAACAGATCCTGAGATAGTCAAACAATGGATTAACTCAAATCTTCTCTCTCTAAACTTAAAGAAAAAACAAAGCTTGAGCAAGATGAGCACTAAGTTTCTTGGAATTACTATTGACTGTGAGCTCAGGTTTGCCGCTCATATTACCAACCTTGCGAGAAAATTGGCGTCCGGGTGTTATGCTGTTAGGTTGGTGTGTGAGGAACTTGGAGCTGAGATGGGAAGAACTGTCTATTTCGCACTCATAGAGTTGCGTATTCGATATGGGATATGTTTCTTGAGTAGTTCGAGCAACTATCTCATCCAGTTGCTCTTTATTATACAGAAGCGTGCTCTACGATACATCTGTAGGGCAAAATCTCGCGACTCTTGCCGGGATCTTTTTCTACAGCAGATGATTCTTACTATAACTTGTCTCTATATATTAGAGGCCACATGTATATTTATAAAAATCGGCATGACTTAATTATGGAGAATCCCAGATATCAAACGCGACTACAAAGTGACTTGCACCCATTCTAACATCAGCATTAAAAAAAAATCAATTATTTCTGAAGGTAAAAAAATATACAACCATCTTCCACGCAACATCAAAGAGCTGGCTTCAGTGGGCATTTTTGGATCTAAGGTGAAAGAGCTTTTAATCTGCCGGCCTTATTACACTCTCTCAGAGTTCTATAATAATTCATTTTAACTTTGACTTTGTTATGTTTCTTCTAGATATTGGTCTAATGTAATATGTTATATTTTATTTTACATTTTTCCTAATAAGTTTTAATGACTATGTAATAAAAATTTAAAATTAAGTGTTTGTAACCTAAGTTTTGAATGTTTCCATTAATGACGAACTGGAGAGTGAGAAAGGGAAAAGGAAGGAAAGGGAAGGGAAGTTCTGAATTTTAAATTTTAAATTAAGTTTTGGATTTTAAATTTTAAATTAGTATTGTTGACATTTTTCTGTAGGTACTGATTTTATTTTTATTATTTAAATATTTTATTTGAGGGCTTTAATGTATTTTGTTATTCTATTGTCTCTTATCTTTTTTCTCTACTTTTGGTATCATCCTGTAAGCTTATTGGCTATATCGGTTTTTTATTGTAATGAATGCATGCTCGAGTGCATGCTTCAATTTGTTGCTTTGTTTAAGACAATTTGTGTTAAAACATTAAAGCTTATTTTGACTTTGACTTTATTTATTCAGTTAGTTGACTAACTTTCAATTAAGAAAGGAATTTCACAAACCTATTTAATCGAAATGCAACAAATTAGTTTTTCTCATTCATGTTATAATTTTACACTTTTATATGTAATTAAATTGTTTATTCGATTAAAAATATTATATACCCTAAAATTTACTAATAGAAGTTTAGTCACTTCAAGAAAAGCTATACAGACCAATAGGAAAATAAAAAATCTTTTGTAATTTGTAATAGTTATATAAATGTCAGAAAAATCGTTTAATGTTTATAATGTGTGCGGGTAGTAGGTATAAATAAATGTATGAATGATTGTTACAAATACGCTTTTTCCTGATTTATATTTCCCATTCACTTCTTGCACTAAACTATTTTCTATAATTATGTTCTTACATATAATAATGGTAGGTATCACACTTATTCCTAAAATATTTCTTAAACAGGCGTTTTGCAACTTTCGAAACCTGCATATAATAATTAGTTTATACAAAATTACATCAAAATTTTATACCGATAAAAGCACAAAATAAGGTCTTTACAAAACTAGTAATTCACAAATAATACACAATTTGTTTCCAAAATTTTTTGCTGGTGCGGGCAAAAATTTTCATTATCGGATAAAATTTTTGGTGCGGGCCCTACTTAACTCTCGCGCACAAGGTCAAGGAAAATAGGCGAGTCATTGGTCTATCTTTCGTATCTGGTGTGGCTTTATCTGGGCCTGAATTTAGAGCTTAGATCGGCATTCATAAATTATGAATTAATTTAGATTTCGAAATCAGAATTTAGGGCTAAAAGCCTGAATTTGTAACATGAAAAAACCCGGTCGAACAAAATGCTTCAGGTATTTCCCATCAAGTGACGGGTGTGTTGTTTTTTTGTTTTATTTTTTGGTATAAACGTCCACGTTTTACTACCCACATTTTAGTACCTACCTACCCATTCTGCCGATAAAAACAAGCGGTTTCTCAAATAGGTCAATCCGACTACTGGCTAATACTGTTCCCATGTGTGGAGCGCGGCCCCAAACACTTGCTCAAAATATTTGACTCCATAGAGAGGTGTATGGAGATGAGCCACAGTTGACTAAAGATATTGATGTAGAAAAGTGGCGGACGTATATCTTTACTATCGATACAACTACGGAAGGTGTTCGAACGAGCTGGTACTTATAATTTAGCCCAGAGTTGTACCTTGTACCAAACAGAACTAACCGTCAGACACAAGCTACTCAACAACATCGAATCAGTTGCGAACAACTAGGACGTCGCTGTTACGGGGCTCCTTTTTCTGGAGGACTGCCTCGCTCTGGAATGAATGTCCGAGTCACGTCTTCCGTCTTTCCCGAAAACTACAACTTACAGCGCTTCAAGTCCAACGTTCTCCGTCAACTCGGCACACGTATTGGATTTTCCTTTTGTGAGCGTGCCGAACATAAAAAGCGATTAGTCTCGGTACTAACGGAAACTTACTGTTTTATGTAAAATATAAATATGTTATAGTGTTTACTTTATACCCAAAAGATTCGTCACCTTTCTGAAATATAATTTTAAGAGACAGCGCTTGCAGTAAAATTATAATTTATTGAATTTAGAGAGACATTAAGCTCAGGAAAGTCGAAATGTGACTAAATTCGGAATTCAAATTTTTTAGCGTGTTTAATGTCTAAAGCTTTAAATTATGACTTCGGGGTTATAAATTTAGATCAAAATTTTTGAAGTGACTTCTTAACGCACGCCGGGAGTAAAATTTGAAGGTCGCGACACACGGCGGGTGACACCGAGCTGGCGGAACGAAAACTGGCCTCGACACACGAGCTGGCGGAACGAAAAATATGAGGTTTATTTATTGTGATATCTTTGTTAGTTTGCAAGCAGAAAACATGGGATTTGCTCTATTACCTTGTCAAGACATAAGCGAAACTTTTATGAACAATATTTCTTTTCATTTAGGCCTTCCCTTTTTTATTAATTGAGTGGTCTATTTTGAAAAACTACTTTTTAACCATATCCGTTGATATGTATAAGGATAGGGCGTTTAACTTTTTGTTATATCTTTGTTAGTTTACAAGCAAACAATATGGGATTTACTCTATTACCTGGTCAAGACATAAGCGAAACTTTTATGAAGAATATATTTTTTTTATTTAGGCCTTCCCTTTTTGTTAATTGAGTAGTATATTTAAAAAAACTACTTTTTAACCATATCCGTTGATATGTATAAGGATAGGGCGTTTAACTTTTTGTTATATCTTTGTTAGTTTACAAGCAAAAAATATGGGATTTACTCTATTACCTGGTCAAGACATAAGCGAAACTTTTATGAAGAATATATTTTTTTCATTTAGGCCTTCCCTTTTTGCTAATTGAGTGGTATATTTAAAAAACTACTTTTTAATCAAATCCCTTACGATATGTGTAAGGCTACGGCGTTTAAGTTTAAGAAGTTTCACTTCTGATATGCGCACATAGTGCACACGCTTTTTTAAAAGATTTTAAACTCTGAATTAGAAGTTCAAGTCATCATCCATTGTGATATTTATATATTCTAGACTAAACTCTGAATACAGATTCCGACATTAAAGTAACAATACACAAACAAGTCTGTTAAGTTCTTAATTCAGAGTTACCTAAATATCTAAATTCAGAATTTCAAGACCGAATTAAAAATTTTTAATATTAAACTCTGATTTTAAACTTTAATCTTTGGATTTAGATTTGATGCTCAGAATTCAGAGTAAAATGTCTAAATTAAGAGTTTAAAGTCTAGAATACAAAGAAAAATCACCTTAAACTCTGAATTCTTAATTCAAAGTATTAGTGAAGATTTTCATTTGAGAGTTCGGGTCTTCCCCTATATCATTGATATATATTTTGGGCTTAACACTGAATGCAGATGTGACCTAAAATATAAATTCAGAAAAGTATGTTAAGTTTTTGTAATTGTCCTGTTGCATATTGATTATCAGTTTAGATTTTCAAATTTAAAACATCAAATCTTATATTTAGTTATTCCTGTGATACTGGTGTGCACATATATCCTAATATAGGGAACTCCAAAAGTCTTCCGTTGGAATTATAGAACATTTAAAACTTTTTAATAGATATAGGCATGGGCGCAGCTGCCCACCCCTGGAATATTAAAAGAACGCTTAGTATAAAATTACTTTTCACATTTATTAAAATTTAACAAAAACTACCTACACGTTATTTTTGTTGTTGAAAAACGTTACTGAAAACAGATTTCATGACTTTACATTGGTTTAAATTTGAATGCGATATTAGTTCCCTAAGATCACGATTGGCTTCAAATTGTGACGCCATCAGATCAATCTCTAACCAATTTAACTTTAGTACAGTCGAATCCACTTACTTAGCCCTAATCGAGTCTCATTTGCTATAAGTATTTTTCTGGAGCTCATAGTCGGGACAATTTTATTATTTCAGAGCATGTTCGTTTTGCAGAAGAGAGCGGTAAAGTGCATGTTCGGGGCCAGAGTGCGTGAGCCTTGTAGACCTCTATTTTTGGCCCATGTTTGCTTACCTTGCCCACTATGTTTACTTTGGGCACAGTATGATCATTGTCTTTATAAAGAAATGGTATGATATATGAAAAGTACAGGCCTCAATTATTAGTAACTAGTCATGTGTGTGGGTTAGGACCCATACAAAATTTCACTTCCAATACATTTATGAAAACAGTTAGAAAGTTACTGTATGCGTGAATTTCGAGAGCTTCCTATGATATGAATGAGTTCTTGAAAGGCGTATTTTAATTACTGTACTGTTAAGTTTTTGACGCACTTACGTTCTGTATACTAGTTATGCTTTTGATGCAAATTTGACGCGAATTGAATTTGAATTGAATTGAATTTGAATTTGAATTGAATTTGAATTGAATTTGAATTGAATTTGAATTG
>MU184208.1:123073-155417 GCA_016904865.1 Pissodes strobi
TTGAATTGAATTTGAATTGAATTTGAATTGAATTTGAATTGAATTTGGATTGAAATTGAATTGAATTTGAATTGATTTTAAATTGATTTTAAATTGAATTTTAATTGAATTTGTATTGAATTCGAGTTGAATTCGAAGTCTCCCAATTCAGAGTATAAATTAAATGAAGAGTAAAGGCTGTGTGCATGTACGAAACATAGTAATAAATCAATCTTTGTATATCATGCAAATTTTGGTGATATACAAAGATTGTTTTATTACTATCAGAGTTTAAAGGATGAATTAAAAAATGTTACTCTGAATTCGGACATTAAATTCTGTTCTAATGTTAAACTCTAAAATCTTGTGTTAAGTCTCCAAATCCATGGTTCAGCTTTAAATAAAAAAGAATATGTCCACGCTTTTGTAAATCTATGCTCCATATCTCGTTCTGACGAAAAAACCATATGCCTACTACAGTAGGTATATGGAAAAAAACGCCAATGCATTAAATGAAATTTGGATCGATACTTCGATACTGTTCCAATTACCCGAATTGCTTCCGCGAATGAATAATGCATAAAAACGAACGCATATGTAAAATATTACCCATCCTCAATATCCAGTAATTTTTTTACAGAACTTGCCTCTTGGAAATAACATAGAAGGTAAAAATGTATTTGTCATCGACTAAACGAAGTGTAATCGCTTTCTCGCATGATGTCAATTATTGTCAACTCTACTTGTTCCTCTCTTTTTGCTTGCCCTTCTCCGCAAAGGTCAATGACACTGAGGCAGAGACATTTTCTCTGATTGAGGGTTGTCCGTTAGGAATGCACGAAACTAATTGATATTTTAGAGTATCGATATTTCAACCGCCGATATTCGAGATCTTGTATCCAACTTTTTAAAACGACACAGAATAAGTATCACGCTGGATTAATCTTTAATGTACGTCATGAAATAAGTATCTTTAATTTTTAAACGACAGAGATCTGAAACGTAATCACAGTTAACTACACTTTGATGTAATGATACATTTTTTGCGTATTGCTTATTTTTTTAATTTCTTTATCTTAGGGGATCCTTTTGATTGCATTGGCAGTGAAGCAAACAAATAACAATTTTTTTACGTTATGTAACGGTTAAGGTTTATACCGCTGTAATTAATTTAATTATGCATCGACACATTATGTTACGATCGATATGAATACAGAACATCTCTATTGCATAGGTACCCATTAAAATAGTTATAAAAGGTGCAACTGGGGTGCCCTATACTTTCTGAGCAATGTAAATACACTAATCTTTTTTTCCATTTAGCTGGTACCAGTGGCGTACGATATATGCATTTGAATTTCAAATCCAAATATTTTTCAGCCAATTGGGCAGACAGTCGCGTTTGCGTTTGTCAATTCACAGATAAAATTACTATTAAATTATTAAATATATAGAATAATCAGCCCTATCCTTGTAAATCGAAATATTTCATACCTACATTTTATACAACAAAACTGACTGCGGTAGAAACGACAAATGCAGGGTTCACCAACAAAGTTGGGAAAACGCATGCATGCATGACAAAAAATAAGCATTTACATATTTCGTTACTTATTTTTTTAATTTGAATTAAGCATGTCGCTTACTAAATGTATTTTCTTGCAATGTAATAAAAACGGATGGAAAATCTTAACGTGCAACGCAACACACAACAAGATTATAGGTATTAAATCTCATTTTAAAGTTTCTAAATCTAGTTAACTTGTGCAATCAAACGTTGTTTATTCACCTTTCGAAAGATAACTCGTTATCAGTTATAGTTGTTATTCTCTTATCTATTTTGCGTTTTATCTAAAAAATTAATAACTCCGTAAATAAACACCTAAAACGCCCTATAATCACTCAAGCACATAAACACTTATATCCCTATCTTACAGATATAGATAAAAGGCGATAAAGGGGTCCATCCATTGTAAATAATTATTACGACTAGAATTTTACATTTTAGTTGTTTTTTTAGAATATCTGGTGTTGATTGCCCAAAAAATTAAAACAAGTCACATGGTAATATTCATCCTTCATTAAATTCAACAAAGATATTCGACATTCGTCTAAAGTCGTAAGATGTTCGATAATGGCATACGTGGCAACAAAACTATGTTGAGCTTATGTAAACCGCAATCAAACTCAACAAAGTTATATTAACTACATAATGCCTTCACCAAAAATAGTTGTACCTATCTTTGCCTTCACTATTAGTTGGGTAATTCGAATTCATATAGGTAACTTTGCGCATACTGATGAACAAAGTTATATGCAGATTAAGATTGCATTTAGAACACTGGAACATAGGTATGTGCTCGATCAAGTCATATCTCATTAGAGTCGATTAAGAATTTTTGATTCTTCGTTACTGTATTGTAATGGTTTATTACATGAGACGACATTTTAGAATATTTCAGAGTTATTGATAAGCATGATATCCCTAGGAATGAGTATCACTAAACGAAGTTACATTGAAGTTAAGTTTCAGTTCATCTTGTAACTGTCTCAAATTTAACAAGGAAGCCATATTAATAACATTGGAATATCTAAAACATGTGACACTATTTCAGTTTAGTTTTAACTTTTATTGAACACAGTTGTTTTGCAGTTACATAATGACTGTTAATCCACTTCCAGCTAATAAATGTATCGGAGAATAAATCAAAGTTATCATCAGGGCAGAACGTCTCCAGGACAGCAAATAGAATGCGATTGGATTTCTGCAACATAAGAGGCATTAACACATCGGTCCACCAGCACCTAACATGAAATAAGCCTCATATTTTAGTTCTATCAGAAACAAAAGTGAAATCAAGCACTACACATGTTCTCTTGAATATACCCGGATATGACCGTTACTCCCGATTTCGACATAGCCCTGGATTAGCTGTTTTTATACGAGACGATTTATGGTGTCAAGGAGAAGAAACATATGAACCTAAGGACTTCGATGTCAAGTGGTTTAAATTAAGCACAGATCGAGCAACCAAATTCATTTGTTGCTTGTATAGACCACCTAGCGAACACCAATATAAACGGCTTTTCTCAAATCTTGGCAATCAAATCGATTTTCTGCAGATCAACTATCCAACAACAGAAATTCTCATAGTAGAAGACTTCAAAGTACATATCGTCGACTGGTTGAAATACGGACTTCATTCAGCTGGTTGACGAACACACCAAGATCCCTGAGCGTCAACAAGACTTTGCAAGCCTCCTGAATATATCCTTAACAACTAATCCTAACCTCTACACCGTAAACTGTCCAACATCCGTTCGGCTCATCAGACCACAATCTTATTTCCGCAACCTATGGACTTGCTATCAAAATAGAGGAGCCACATCAGGTACTCCGAAAGGTTTGGCACTACAAATCTGCAAAGCGGCGTGATCATCGCGAGTTTTATCTTTCTTCTCCTGTGAAAGATGTCTGTCTTGGGAATCAAAACACCAATGAATCTGCTGATGAGATCACTAAAGTTATCCGCGCGAACTGGTATGGAAGCCCTCATCCCCTCTTCTATGAAACGTATCGCAAACAGTAAACCATGGTGGAAATGTGGAAATCAAGAGCAGTCAATGCTAAAAATGCCGCCTGCTGTAAATAGCCCGGCAGCCGAAAATCTAAATATATATTCATCGCGACTAGAAACCAATGTAAGCGGACCATTGACGAGAGCAAGGAGGGATATAACGGAGCAGATCTAGATCCATTTGGTCAGTTGCCAAAAGTGTCAATAAGGGTTTCTTAATGGCGTCAATCCCACCACTGACCAAAGATGATGGCTCAATGGCGGAAACGGCCAAAGAAAAAGCGAACATTCTTGCCGAAATATTTGCACCAAATTCTACCATCATCAAGGAAAGACTCCTCCAACTATCCCGAGAGTGAATTCCTCTGTGGCGGCTTTACGTCTCCCACGCTTGCCTTGTATATAACATTAGGAATTAGTCTGTATGCACCATTTTTGTACATATGACCTTGTATAGATTTCGCCTTAGGTAGTTTTTATTATATTAGATTTTTAGGTTTTTCCCTCAATAACGACGACATTGTAAATTTGCATTGGCCCTAGAAAACCCTCCTTGTAAAATATTAATCCCATATCGGGTAGCCTGAAGCCCATAAACCTCGACCCTCGTAAAGGTAAAATGTATTCCAACTTTTCCAAATACCATAAAATCCAATCAGGAAAACCCCAAGTATAGGTAGCTCCGAAGGTACCCCGAACAAAAGGCAAAGAGATCCGAATGAAGATGAAGAGAGGGAAAAACGAGCCGACGAAGGTACAAGATTCGACTGGGAGGAGGCAGTTCATCTATAAAGAGTTCATCATACAATCATATCTTTTTAGTCTGCTCTTTCAGTCAGAAATTCATTTCTCAAATATCCTTTAGTGTAATTCTTTTAGATTTAAGTGTAACGGCAGAAATATAGTTTGTTTTCTATTCGTATATAGTCAGGGTTGTTTTATTTACGCTCACCCTCCAGTGATAGAAAAAGGCGATTGTTGTCGGCATGATACGACAGCAACCCGCCAAAGTGGTGACCCCGACGTGTCACGTTTTTTTGAAAAAAAAATCTGGGTGTGGAGGCCAGTGAAGAAGCGAAGCAACGAGAAAACGAAGATCATTGGAACAGCACTCTACAAGACTTCTTGAAAGAGACCTTATTGGCAGCAACTATGGAAACTCGACCAAAACGCGAAAAAAGAAAGAAATTACTACACTAGATCTCGAACCCACAACCTCCAAGGCTTATATTGAGGACCAAAATACCTGCATGCAAAGCAGCAGTGATTCTGAGAAAGAAGAAGCAGATTCAAATGTCGAAGATCTATGAGTTGAGGATGCGACTGACACTGAAGAAATATCGTACCAACATAACTTAGAGACTGATTTTGACATTATACAAGAGGGTAGTTTTGTGTCAGTTAAGTTTCCATGCTCAAACAATAGTTAAAAATTTTACGTTGGGTGCGTCTCTGACGTCCTTGATAAAACAAAAGTGATATATTAGGTAAATTTTTGAGAAAAAAAATCTGATAAAATTGGGTCATATTTTATATCAGTCCAGATAAACCCAGCTAATCAGGGTCAGTAGTAAAGATCTAACGTTGTTTGAATAAATCCTTTACTCAAACAACGAGATCTATTCATAGTAGAGAGCCCTCAAATTTTTAATGTTCTGATAAACGTAAAACCTTTGAGACGCGAAAGATTCCAATTCCCTACTGTAGAAATATTAAAGAATATGAAAATTGAATAATGAACCAGTTTTTTTCAAACTTCTTGTTTATTTTAATTTTTACTTCAAGTTTTGATAATTTAAATCTCATATTTTTCCCCTTTTATAAGATTTTGTACCACTCATCTAAGTTTATATGTTGTGTTTATTGTTTTTATACTTTTTAATTTTTTTTTGCTATTGATCACCACCCTTTTATTAAAAATATATATTTTTTATTTTTTTTGTTCGCCTCTGCCCGATTGTACGCCTATGTAAGTTTCCAAACGATATTAATGGGTGTCCGCCTTCACCCTACAAATAGGGGTGAAGGTTTTTATACAAAAAAAATGGTGAGGATAATTTTTCTTTCATATCTTTCTTATCACATTATGTTTTAGGGATAGTCATCTAAATTATTTTCTTCAAATTTTTCGCACCAAAGAAGTAAAATTTATTCGCAAAAAAACTGTGGAAATCGTCCGTCTTCACCCCCGATGATACATTGATGGAATTATACGCTTTCACCGTATTTTGTAACTGTCGCAGGCTTTATTTCATTTAACCCTGCGTTACATACATGGATTTTTATTCATCAGTACATATGTGGGGTGTGACAAATCCCAATTTCTAAGAAATTCGAACATTTTTGTTGGCAGTTGCCTCATTTTTTAAGTGAAACTTCTTTAGCGAGGGTAAAGTCAGAAAAAGTGCTTATCAAAGTGAAACGCTGCTATAATTAAGCATGTTCCAGTACAGGGTTGAAATTTTCAGAACATGTAGCCGGGTAAAATGACGATCCTGGACGAAAGCTGGACCCCGTGTTCGGGATTAATAAAAGTAGGTATTATAAAAAGAAATAAAGAAAAAAATAAAAAAAAGAGTTAAGAGAAACATGGTATTTGGCGAATGAAAAAAAGGAAAAGAAAAGTGTCGAAACCGGGGGCAAAAGTTGAGAAAAAAGTTTTAAAAAAATAAAAACTCCATTCCTTATATATCTTTCAGAAGTTTCACTTCAGTTGTGTGCCTATAAAGGTGAGGCCTATTATTTTTTTTATATCTCACGATCTCCCGTCATTATCTAAAAACCGTTTAAATAGCAAAGAAACAGTCAGGATACAAAAGGAACTAAAAATAGCTAATTTGCCGAAGACGAAAAAACATATCTTACCCGAAAAATAATTCAAAAAAAAAACATATAATCGAAAATACAATCATAAAAGCAAATCGAATAATAACAGAACACAACGAAAAACTTTGCAGGTTGTACAGGGTGTTCCAACAAGCACTGAACAGGGGCTTATTTTTAACCTCCCCTGTATTTTTAAAATAAACCAAAATAGCCATTCGATGTATTTTTTTCCGCTAAATTCAAAACTTAAACAAAAAAAAAACATACAAATTAAAAACAAAAGGCTTACGTCTAGAAAGAATTCGAAGACCATCTTCAAGCCTGAGAGCAAATGTTTTTATTAAAACAGAAATATATGTTCCTCCTCACGTACGAGTATGTGGTGACCACCTTGATTCTAGAGGAATGTTATTCCAACCTTTATTAAATGGCTTACGTGGAATAAGAAGACCCTATAATTTGCAAGGAAACGAATTGACTATTTTCTTGGGATGTCTTCATGGGCATAGACAGGATTTTTTCTCAGGGGGGGCGAACCGTAGATAAGGCCGCAGTGGTACCTGCAAGAGGAGGTTAAGGTTTTGGGGGCGCGACGCCCAATTTTTACCCAAAAGTCGTTAAAATCGTTTAAAAAGACAAGGATTCTGCACCCTCTTGAATGGCATGGCATTAATGGTACGAGTTGGTTAAATTCTCAGAGGGGGCCCAAACCAACCCCTCTGGGTCTACGCCCATGGATGTCATGGTGATGTTAGTTCTCAATCTTTATTAAAGCATGAAGAAAATTATTTAGACGATGAATTCAAATCTTTAATTTCACTAACCAAGGTTCACTTTCGTGACCTTTTTCAGTTATGTCATCCAGTGTTCCTTTATGGTTGTCAGGGACCATTTTCTAAGAAAGGTCTTATATGTTTTTGTGCAATATGCGACATGGACTTTCTGACGGTTTCTTAAGTGTCATGTTCAACTATGCTTCTCGCCAGTTAGTCAGTTCGACCATTGCTAAAGTGTTATTGTGTCTTGATACTAATATTTCACCACTTAATTTGGGTTATAGAAACATAAATAGAAACGAATACATTAATAATCATGTAAGCGATTTTTCCAATATCTAGTAGAACGAAAACCCTGAAATTCAAAAGGTGATCGCTATTATATTATTAATTTCCAGGTACTTCGTCAGTCGTTTTCAGTACACAAAGAGTACCATCTTTTAAAGCCGACAATTGTATGTGCACCGTATGGGTATATATTGGCAGTACATGGCCCATATTGGCAAAACGCCTGATTTTTACGTTTTCGTTAACCAAGTCGGCACCTTATTACTCTTATTAGGTACTTTTTCATTCGCATTAACTAGAGAGTATGGCTGGCAAAAAACTTTCAATGAAATGGATTTTTACTAATGTGAATTTTCTTTTGTTGCAGATGTTTCAAAGAGTGCTTTAGTGTTTATTGGTTTATTTATCCAAAGTTTTTGTAGAGTTAATTAAAATATTATTACAATTATTTAATTTTTAACTTACATTCAAACCATCATGAACAGTTTGGGTAAATAGCCTTTGTTAAAGTTAGTCACTCTGTAAGTATTAGTTATACCTTTCGAATACAGGGATCTTGATTAACAACTGAAAGATGGCACCAGGATTTTCACGATGGGCCCATATAAGTAAGCTATACAGAAATTATGTTACATATTAATCATTTTTAAAAACAATATTAATTTTATAAGACAAAAATCTTGGGCATCCTGTGCACTATTTTTTAACTTGCCCTTGTGGAACTATGAATTGTCTCTCAAATGACACCAAAATTATTTAAATGTACCAAAAAGATATTGTGGTATTAAAGAAAATGCGCGAGTGTGCTATTCACCAATGACCGGACTTCTGATCTTTGACACCCTGTACTTTCTATCACAGACATACGATCCCTTTTTACTTTACTATGTTTATTATAGGGGCAAAATCTACCGGGGTCCATAATACCATGTTATCCGTACGGTATCCTTTGTAGAAACTTATTATTTCTGGTAAATTTTCTCCCCAGTTGCTTCATCAAGAGCTCCATCATAGTGCATGGTAGATATCAACAGGACGTTTTTATTTTATTTTATGCATATAGAATAATAGTGTATTTATTGGTTCACTGTTCTGGACTGTCAAGACTCGTGCTGGAATGCATCGTTTGTTATTTCTCAGCGTGCCTACTGACGTAAACTTATGATCTTTCAGTAATTTGGTTATTAATTCATAACTAGTGTACCAGTTATCAAAGGCCACGTTAACGTTAGAACCGGAAACAGGCTGTATGAGCCTCTCGACAATATCTATTATCCTGGATATTCTTCCAAATTTAAAACGTAGTAGGAACGGACAGAAACGTAGATTTGCACTTTGATCTCATACTTTGTGGCCTTGTTGGGAATATAATGTTTAAAAGCACACCTTCGACGACTTAGTTTCTCAGTTACGGTCACATGTTGCAAGGGAGTGAAGGTCTGCTTACAATTTTCAACACATTTCTCCGGAATTCCACGAACAGGAGCTAATTTGTCAATCCTTACGCTATTTTAAGATTCTCAGTCTCAATGTTGTCGAACCGAAGACAAACAATCAAGAATTGAAAACTATTTCGTATTGCGAAATATATCAACACCAGCCCTAAGTTTCGCACATTCTAATGATTAGAATGGAATATATCTGCTAAATAAAGAAGTCCGATAGATGCTTTAATTTTACATTCATTGGTTGCTTGCACCATGCATTTATTTTGATATGCAATGGACTTTTGCTGAATTTTGACATTGGTCCGGCGCGCATATTTATAAGTTACTGACGAAAACAGACGCTCGCATAAATGACTGCAATATAAATGTAGTTGTTTCTCATGCGTTGGGTTAGTTTTGGTTAGTTTCTTTTTGGTTACGCCCCGTAGCGAGCGGAGGGCTAGGCATGAGGAAATCAAATATTTGAAGAATGAACCGAAACAGGGGTATATGACTAACATTTATATAACAGTCGCCCTATCCGAGCGCTTGTTTCGTCGGTAACTTATGAATATGGGTCCGATCTTTTGGGAATCGAAAAGCAACTGCCAACAATCGAAAGCGCTTTTAGCACTTTTTGCTTGACACCAGAGGCGAATCTAGGGGGGGGGTCTATGGGGCTGCCTCTCCCCCCCAGAAACAAATCCAGATAATTTTTTTTGGAGTATCATTCAGTAAACTGAAAAATGATTTTGATCTATTGGTCAAATTTTATGAAAATGACTTACTTGAAAATGGTACCCTTATAAATACTGAACAAGAAGTATGTGCTGAATATTTACTGTGGAAAAGGCAACTGAGTGAATTTACAGACACCAAATCGTCGATTATCGAAATGCTGAGTAGATATATTTCCGAACATCCCAACTAGCATTTATGGTGGCAGATACGTAACTGCTACTATCAAAGCCACTACAAAGTGGGCGGTGACCATCGGCGACCACGTTGTATATTCGTAGCTGCTAAGTAACTGCGACCAAAATGGGGAAATATTTTGAGTAGCCGGGTAGTGTCTTGGGTAGTTTTTGCCACCAATAGAGTTACTATGATGTGTTACTATAAAGTAGCATACTGGTGAATGCGACTTATCTGTTACGAAGCTGCCTAGTCGCGGGTTCGTGGCAGCGAAGTGTTTTCTACCGATATGTGGATCTTTCGTTACTTTATCCGCAGCGACCTCTTCACGCAATTTCACACTTCATAAAAATAAATGTCATGATGGAAAATAATTATGGAAGCCATTATTATTTTTTTTATATTTACCATGCGATTTTAACGCCTTTTGTAGGTAAATTCCAAAATGCAATAGACTTTACTGAATAAAATAGTGGGTTTATATGACAAAATTTTCGAGCGCCTCGCAAAACATTTCAAATTATTATATTATTTGCAATAGAAATCCATGTAGTAATAAAATAAAAAAATAACAATTTGCTTGAAACTGGCGTGAAACTTTAAAATATTAGTCCACCGTCAAAAACAAGTGGCGTGGCCTAACTGGTTGCCATGGTAACCGACTTGTCAATGTCAATCGTTAATTCTTTTTAATCTTTACCTAACTACCAAATATCAAATCTCTAAGTCGTACGATTGACGAATTGTGACGATTTTTTTCTTTTTTTGGTTGCCATAGCAACCAATTTTTTAGTATCAAATTAGGCTTCATAAACAATACTAAGTACCATACTATATCTTTTATTAGTGATATACATATTATTAATTGGTTGCTATGGTAACCATGTTGTCAACCAAAAACGCTAACATACTTACTTTCACCTCTACTTATAAATTGACATCGAAAAAAAAGAAAAGTTGGTCCGTGTTTACAAGGACAAAATTGCCAAAAAACGGTAACTTGTCCTGTTTTCACACCCTGTATATTAACCGATCGTGACCAAAATCAATAGGGTCCGAGGGTTTGTGGACCTCTACCTCTATGCCAAATTTCAAGTCGCTATCTTCAAAATTGCGACCTGTAATCGATCCCATCACATACATACATACATACACACACATACAGACAAAAAATTAAATTTTTTTTTTCGATTCCAACTCGATAGGTATAAGTTTCAGAGCGATCCGACGTACCGTTACGAAGTTTTTATCCCGATTGGTCTCGCTCTATAGAAAGCCCATATATAATTGTGGGCTTTCTAATAACAAAATAACTATGGAAAAAGCTTTAGGCTAGGTATATTTAGCTTGAAAACGCAAAATGTTTGAGCCATTTGGCTGTTTTTCTGAAAAGTCATGAAAAAAATATGGCCGTTTAATCCAAAAAAAACTTTATAGTTCCATATGCTTCCACAAGGTACTGGGAACGATAATATATTAGGCCAACCCGACGCGTTTGGAACTTTAAAATCTTCGGAGTGATAAAGTGACAATTGTAACTACCCAGAGGCGACTTTATAGAAACAATACCTTTATAGTGACCTAGGAACGTAGCAGTAACCATAGTTTCAATGCTAGTATAAATTAGAAGTAACTAGGTGTCGTGGCCGTCACTACCCCGTAACTTAAATCGTTACTATAAAGTAACAAAAATTTAATGGAGGCATTATGGTAGCACTTGCTAGTGACCGCTACTTTAAAAAGTTACTATAAAGTTTTTAGTCTTTTATGGTGTCATATTCGAAGATTAGGGTAGTTCCAGCCACTTCCTTAAAATACATGTTTACCACTTGCAATCAGGCTGTTTATTTTCCACTTTTATGATAGGTAGGCACTAACCGGTCACTCTCGAAATATACTTCAAAGTGACTATTCCTTATAGAGTAACATTTTAAGTGGCAGGGTGGGTCTAGGAACTATACTTTAGGGGCAGTGACTTTTTAATAAGGTCTGGGAACTATATTTGCTAGTTGGGATACATGAGCTTCTTAGAATAGTTGCAGTAATGCCAGTGACAACAGCAGAAAGAAGCTACTTTACCTTGAGAAGATTAAAGACGTATTTGAGAAATACAACAGGGAAAATAGGCTCACCTCTTTGGCCCTTATGAACATATATTTTAATATCGACATAAATGTTGATGAGATACTCAAAAATTATCTCAAAAAAACCGTCAGCGTTGAATAAATATTATATTGCGATTTGTTATAGTATGTGTTTTTATTTGATAATATAATAATAATAAACAAATTTATAGTATTTTGTATTTCATCGTCACGCGTCTAAAATCTTAATTCAAGTAGGTACCTAACATATAAATAAAACATTAAGAAACCACCTTATTTCAATCTAATAGAATTTAGAGACGTCTCGACCATATAACTTTTTATAACCCCAGCCCCTCCCAGACCAAAATCCTGGATTCGCCACGCAAAACTAACTGAATCCGACCCAAATTTACTAAAAGAAGCAAACATGACCTTAAAAATATAATAAAACATGTCTCTCTGCTGAGTGGGCCATAGATCAAGTGAAAGTGACGTTAATCCACCAAACAGAAGTGGCTAATATAGCATAGTGCTGTATGACTGTAAAGGATCTCGAAACTCTGATCAATATCGTCCTTGCTTCCTGCCCATCCAGATTAAACTTTTTCTGTTCCGCTTCGTATGAAATAGTATTTTAGCTACAAAACTTAGACAATTCCACTAATTCAAAAATAACAACTTACTTATGATGTCAAAATCACAAACGCCAGTACATATAGATGGGGTTTGAGTGGTTTGACACACCCCAGAGCGTTTCAGTTGCATGTAATTTCATTCCCTGTCTTTTCCAGAGAGTAAATTTAATGATTGATATATATTTTAGAATAACTCAAAGTTATTGAAAGTTTATAAAAATGCCTAAGAGTGGATCTCTCTAAGCAAAATTGCATTAAAGTTGCATTGTATTTTGCAGTTGCAGAAAATTAGATTGGGCACATGCTAAACGAGGTTTTATCGTAGTTAGATAAAGGTACGCTAAAAACTGTGATTTTTCCTATTGGATGCCGATGAAACGTTTGTAAGTTACGTAATGTTATATAATTTGATACAATCCAATATATATCTACGGTCTCCAAAAATAAACTGCTGGAAATTTGGGTACATTCTTTATAAATAGATATGTATTAAAATAAGAGATAAAGACAACGAAATTAGAAACGTGTTTAATTTATCAATTAAAAATGCGCTTAATATAAAATAAAGTGGAATAATATATTGAAGATGCAGCTAAATGATAATAATCGTCCAGCTCAGCAGCAATGCGAATAAGTACTAAAACCACATTATTACAGTTACAGTAATGAATAATTTTTACATCACGCAAAAATTTCGATATCTGCTGAGGCATGCAAAATACATCTTCTTTATCTCATGCTAGTAAGTACAGGACGTGAAAATTATTAGTTCCAATTTTAAGTCAAAATTTATTATAGAACTGTTATTATTTTTCTATTGGATGCTGATGAAACGTTTGTAAGTTACGTAATGTTACAATTTGATACAAACCAAAATATACGGTCTGTTTGTGACGGCTTGGTACTCGATGGCGCTGTACTGGCACACAATATTAAGCCACGTTGTGTTCAACGTATCAAAAGGCCCAAGGAATATGTCGAGCAGCTGCAGCACCACATGAGAAGTTCTGAAACAAGAATTAAGAGCAAGGTGTGCAACAGGAGAGGTTCTGGTCATTGTCGTCAAGATCTTCCAACAAAAGCATATTTTCTACCCTTTAATAAATTTATATTATTCAAATTTCTTTGTCCAGGTACTCTACCAAGTAATTGAGTTGATTACTTTCGTAATGACATGAACAAAGTGCAATTGTTCAGTTACCTAGCCCAAGCACCTTTAAACCATCCTGTTGATATCCATATTGTGACAAATGTAGGCGATAAAATATTATTGTCGAAAGTTGGTTCCAAGCCTACACGGTGCTGTATGTAGCCCTATGGAGAAAGCAGATGCCCGCCTCATCTCACATATCAAGGCTATGGTGTCGTACGGTGCTAAACGGGTGATTCAGAGCAGTGACACTGATGTTCTCGTGTTGGCAGTTTCATTATTCTTTAAACTGAAAGCGAAGGGACACGGGCAATTGTATGTACTTTTCTGGTTAGTTTGGGTTATAGTTGAGAGGTTTCCATGCATACACTGGCTGCGACACGGTGTCTTACTTTGCAACCAAGGGAAAGCGTTCTGCTTGGGCTCCTTGGCAGGACGATTCGGCCACGAACGCATTAAGCAGGTTTGCCTGGCCATTGCAAGATGAACCAGACGAAGACCATCTACACGTTTTAGAAAAATACACAGTCGCGTTGTATGATGTGCGAGATGAGATATGTACAAGTGTTGATAAGGCAAGAAAGCATTTATTTTTTCGATCGACACAAGCACTTGAACGTCATTTCTCCAACCGCGTGTTGGAGAAATGACGCGTGTGCACTGATCCAACACATCAAACGATCCAGATATCAGGCCACATCTGGGGTAGGTCTACTGAACACAGACCCAACCAACCTCCTTCACCAACGTTCTGGAGTTGGACTAAAAAGAAGAACCAATGGACACCATTCTGGATACTTCTTCCAAAGGTTTGGAGTGCGGTACAACAGCGGTGCAGAGGCTTAAACTAATGTCGACCGAAATTTAGAGGAAGTTAAGTTTTTAACTTAGCCTAGATTGATAGATTTGATAGATTAGCATTTGCTAGTTACAAATTTTTTACAATAAATTTCACATATAAATTGACATAAATAAAGTCTATATGTCGCGGTTAAAATAGAAGTTTTGCACTGTCCTAAAAATGTGTACATTGGGCAAGTTTATTACCTCATCCGGCAAAGCATTGAAGAGTCTTAGTGCATCATTAAATAGTTGTTTCTGCAACGCCGCAGATCTAACGAAACTGATGTTGTGGGTTGCCTTGTTTCGAACATTATATTGGTGCATTTGTGATCTAGACACAAGAAATTGATCCAAGTAGGCGGATAACAGTCCATTTCTAATTTTGTAAATTATAACTAAGTTACACAATTCAATTTCTTCTTTCACTGAAATCCAACACAGAATTGTCCTCATTGAATTTATATATATTACAGCCCAATACAATACGCATGCATTTGTTTTGTAACAATTATTGTAACCTATTTATACACTCTTGGGTACAGGCTATTGAAAGCGAGCTGCAGTACTTAAAATGAGGCTGTGACGAACCAAGAGCCAGCACCTGATTTATTGTAAGAATTGTTTCAACAATTATCTTTAAAAAAAATAGGTCTCGACTAAAAAACCCAGGCAGAAAACCTTGAAATAAAATAATAAGTTTATTTTATTAACAAGAATTAAAAACGAATTGAAGTTTATCTCTCACAAAGTAATGACAGAATCGCAAAAAAGGGTTGATATTATGCCTAATAAAGGTATGCAACTAACACCGCTTGGATACAAATAATACCATTGAAATAAACTTTCGATAAACGGCATGGTGTTTAACTTCACACGATTCGGGATCGGATTTTTAAACGCGGTGACATACCATTGTATTCGACTGCATTACGCAACTAGAGAAAACTAACTTCAAGGAGTATCTAACATTAAACGCAAGCCTAAAAACGCAGATCCCCCAAACTTTGTTCCAAAAAGAAAGCCATTGGTCAGGGGCAGTTCTAATATCCAGTCCCAGCGAATTAAAACGAAAGGCAAAAAAGTCATGACCTTAAAAGGTTCAAGTAACGTAATCAAGTAAACTGCAGTAAGTAAAGGAATAGGGTAAATCGGCGTTCATTACAAGGCATTATTATTGTGTTGTAAATCAATAACCTAGACCACTGGCTCAGATAACCAGATATTCTCCTAAAAAATTCATTTTCCCTATTTTTTTTAAACATATAGTTAACATAATCTGGAAGGTTCAATTGTTGGTCTAGGATTACACCTAAGTGTGTAATACTAGTATCATACTCAATAGGTGCAATATTCACTTTGATAGTATAGTTTAAGTATAAGAAAGCTTTAGTCCTTGTCCCAAAAACCATAACTTTGGATATACTAGCATTCAATTTCAGTTTATTCACACATAACCAATTAAACAGTTTATCAAGTTCCGAGTTCATTGTATCCGCAACAACCTCATAGTCACTGCCAGTCACCGAAATAAGCGTATCATACGCAAAGAGGCTCATATACGCTTTATCTAAAATGTCACTTAGCTCATTAACGTAAATAAACCCAGAACACTCCCTTGGGGAACCCCCAAATCATTGTCCACTTTGCCAGAAAGTTTAGTCCCAATTTTTGTACAATGTGACCTGCCGCTTAAACAGTCCTTAATCCATTTTAGGGGTATTCTGGAAACACCATCGTTTTGCCTTTTTCATTATCAGAATAATACGATCGATTGTTTCGAAAGCACGTTGAAGGTCAATAAACGCGCTGAGTACTACTATTTTCCCCTCATTAACATCCTGTTTCCATTTGGCGCACACACCCTGAAGAGCCGACTCACAGGAATGACGTTCCCTAAATCCAGACTGTTTTTCACTTAATAAATTGTTTTTTTTTAAGTAGCTTCGAAATTGTTCACGCACTATCGTTTCCCAAAACTTTATCAATACTAAGTAATAAGTATATAGATCTAAATTCACAAGGCACCGATGGATTTTTTACTTTAGGTATTGGGACAATGACACTGGTTTTTAGTTCGTCTGGTACATTTCCGTATTGCACAGAGGTGTTCACTAGATTTAGCAGTGGATACCCAACAGCTCCAAAAATATCTTTTAAAATTTAAAATTTATGACACTACCAGCGGTTGATTTATTTTTCAAATTTATTACAGTCTTGCATAGATCAGATATAGTAATATTTTTAAACCTGTCAAAACTTGTATCTGCCCAACTCTCGCTCGGCACACCTCCGAATCCTGTTGGTACACTTTTCGCTATTCCTTTAATGCTGCTTGCATAAAACGCATTGAAGTTTTCTTTCACATTTCCAAGTTTGTCCTCGAATTCCAATCTGTCATAGTTATGTTTATCTGCCTTTTTGCTTCCAGTTATTTTTTTTAATGTACGCCACATCTTTTTACTGTCACTCCGGCATGGGTCTATGTTTCTTTCGTAATAGTTTAATTTTTTTTCTCTGATGACACTCACGACACTGTTACTTTTTTGCTTATATTCTTCATTTCTTGTTACTTTAAATTTCTTGTAAGCTATATCCCTTTATCTCTGTATGATGTTCACTCTTCCATCCATGGTTTTTCAGTAACCGATATTTCCCTTTCCGGCGCAATTTTATTTATTATGTCTGATATATTTCCAACAACGTTTTCATATACAATTTCTATGTTCGTTGATGTAATTCGAGTTTTTTTTGTCAATTCAGCTACCATTTGGCTTGTGTTTTCTATTGATACATTTGTTGTAACGCTTGTTGTACAGCTATATTGACCATACTATAGTTGCTCTATGGCTTAAGGGTGTATTTAATCATTTTTTTAAGACTAAAAGCGTACTCAGCGACCCTCAAAAAACTATAAAATGATATCCAACACATAAACATCTGGAGTATTTTTTTTTTCAGAAACATGGCGACTTAGCTCGACTTCCGCTGAATGTTTGTGTAGTCTGACATTAGGATTGCCTTCATACGGTAAACATATTATGATAATAAAGACGCCTTTCTGGGGTTATTTATGCCGAGATTTGCGCATTCCAATATTTTAATCTTGAAATTTACCTCCCTCTCCCTCAAACCGGAATCCTAAGTGCCTTTTCACACATGCCGGATAAGATCATCTGGCATCGGATATCCGATCGCGAGGTACGTATCATTAAATGAAAGCTTTCACACGTTTGTCAGACAGTCGGAGAGGTGCGTAAATTAGAAATCACCGGATATCCGACGTCGGATGTCCGATGTCGGACTCTTGTGAAACGGGGCTAAGGGATGAAAACTTAAGAACTACGGGCCAAATCAATCTACATACATACAACACCTGTGCAGTGGCTTGCTTGCATCATTAAGTGCAGTTTTTTTTGTGTACCGCGTGTAGCATATCATGGAGAGTTTCCTTCCATTCTAATTGGAATCGTGTGTAACATTTTCATCATACCATTGGCGAGCATTGCCCATCAGTCACTCAGAAATCAAACGTAGGATCATCCCACTGGTAACGTTTTGCTAAACTGTCTACCTTTCCTAGCCACTTTCTACGTCTGATTCACTTCGCGACGGGTCAAATGTTGGCACTAAAAATTCGCCACTTTGGCGAAACACTTGTTGACCTCAGATTTAGTTCGTCTAATTCCGTTTTCATTCTCCTTAACTTTCTTTTTAATATATGACTGTCACTTAAACTACTATCACTATTCCAGGAAGCTACCCTCTTTCTGCTACTTTCAGCACTTTCGCAGCAATTCGATTTTTATCTATTGAGCTTTCGCACTTTTTTTCGCGGCGTCGCGTCATTGATTTTCCTATATTGCTTCGTTCATACATGGAAATAATAATAATGATAATAATAATTAAAAGGTTACTATCTCACGGCTGCTTTGCAAGAAATACCCCAAACCACGATTTTCATGAACAGTGGCAGAACTTCAAATTTTGGATAACGCCGCAAAATTCAACTGAATGCCCCTTGGAAATAAACAATTGAGCGCCATAAATTTTACAAACGTATATTTTTATTAGGCTTCACATATCTATAACAAGCATTGATTCTAAAATTCTTTACAGTGAGTTTTAGCATTAACAAAGTTTTTAATGACATCTTTTAAATCTAATTTTGAGGCCTCATCAACATCAATAATTAAAATTGCAAGATCGCTTAATCTCTCTTCTGTTATTGTTGTGCGCATATAATTTTTAATGAGTTTTAGTTTGCTAAATGATCATTCCGCAGTTGTTGTAGTAACGGGATCTGTGAAATATAAAGGTGCGCATCCACCAAAAAATGATTGGGAGCAAACGTTTGCAAATGTTTGCAAACGTTTGTAACTGTTTGCAATTCTATTGTTGACATTCGTCCCCACCAGCCAATTATTCGCAAACAACTGTACCCAAAAAACCAAAGCGCACCCACAAACAACAAATCCCTTTGATGGACCGACACCGCTCGGAACACAACCATATGATTGCAAACGTTTGCGAATGCGCGTGATATACGTCTCCACCAGACAAATATTGAGTTTGCACATATATGCAAACAATCGCAAACATTTTGCGCTCTTGGTGGATACGCACCTTAACAGTAGCCAACTAATTGCGCTATTGAAACTCGACCTTAATGCGCTATATTTAATAATTAATAGTTCTGCTAGTTCTTTTACCGATTTAATTTCAGAAAGTTCATCTTTAAGAATTGACACTAAATGTATTATTTGAACGGGATCTGTGAAATATAAAGGTACGCATCCACCAAAAAATGTTTGGGAGCAAACGTTTGCAAATGTTTGCAAACGTTTGTAACTGTTTGCAATTCTATTGTTGACATTCGTCCCCACCAGCCAATTAGGTATTCGCAAACAACTGTACCCAAAAAACCAAAGCGCACCCACAAACAACAAATCCCTTTGATGGACCGACACCGCTCGGAACACAACCATATGATTGCAAACGTTTGCGAATGCGCGTGATATACGTCTCCACCAGACAAATATTGGGTTTGCAAATATTTCCAAACAATCGCAAACATTTTGCGCTCTTGGTGGATACGCACCTTAACAGTAGCGAACTAATTACGCTATTGAAACTCGACCTTAATGCGCTATATTTAATAATTAATAGTTCTGCTAGTTCTTTTACCGATTTAATTTCAGAAAGTTCATCTTTAAGAATTGACACTAAATGTATTATTTGAACAGGAAATTCTTCTTAAATCGTGTGAACTACTAAAATGCATAAACTACTAAATGAATATCACCCTGTCCTAAGTTTGAACTTGATCTTGGAAATTATTAGGTATATAAACATTAAAGGCAAACTATACACAACGAGAGCAGGCAAGACGAGTGACTCTCAACCTTAAACATATAACGCTCAGCAGATTTTATGATATGAATACGCTTTTGAACCTTCAGTTCGGCAGACTTTGTGTCTCACCAAAAACCTGAGTCGTCTTGCTCGACTCAATTTCCCTTCCTGAGTTGTCTTGCTCGAGCACATTTCCCGGCGCCTCCACCACATCTGTCACGCGATGTTTTTATCCCGAGATGCCACGCCTTGATTAGCGTACAGGAGAGTAGCTTAGATCCGGAGTCGGCCTACGCTCTATTATGGATATAGAAATAACAATTAAGGAACTATGGCTAATTAATATAAAGACAGAACCGTCTTTTGAATATTATAGTATAATAGTATATTAATATATATAATTCAAAGATCAACTTTCAGGGGGTCGATGCATCCCATGGAGGGTGAATTATTCAAAGCAAATAAGATATCATTGCGATACAAATATCATAGTATCTTATAAAAGTCGATAAATTGTGTCTAAATGTTGATTGACTAATAGGCGTCTATCAGCCAATCCACGGTATAAAGAAACATTGCTAAATATATATAGAGTTCTAATAAGTATTAAGACAATTTATAAAAATATGTTTCTTTTTGTTGCATGTATATACCAAGCACCAGTGGATGCCCGTACTAGCCTCTCCAGCAGATTATCACGTGTGATACCTTCAAACAGTTTAAGGCATTTCAAACATTGCTAAGACATAGACTGTAGTGGAGCCTAGAGGGAGTTACAAAGGATCAGCATGAATCCAGAAAGTAACAAAACCACTGATGACATTAGGTATTGTGTAGCCACAATCTGATGTAATATGCGACAGGTTTTCTTGAATTGAGGTCTTTCCTTTTAAAGCAATAGAGGTCGTGTTAACGTTTGGACCAACGTTTAGAGGACAGGGGAACGCGTGAATTTCTAAAATACATAAGCTACTAAATAAATATCACCCTGTCCTGAGTTTGAACTTGAACTTACAAATTATTATATTAACATTAAAGGCAAACTATAAACAACTCGAGCAGGCAACGCGAGCAACTTTCGACCTTAAACATGCAACGCTCAACAGATTTTATGATATAGATACGCTACCGAACCTTCAGTTAGGCAGACTTTGTGTTTCACTTAAAACCTGAGTCGTCTTGCTCGAGCACATTGCCGGCGGACTCAATCCCCTTACCTGAGCCGTCTTGCTCGAGCACGTTGCTCGTGGACTCAGGGTTTGTCTTCCCTCAGTATTACAAGTCGAATCTACAGGAGATGTATTAAAAAATAATTTTCAAACTAAAAATCAGTAAAGTTCAAGTGCAAAATTTAAGTGGAAATTTAAAGTGATTCTAACCCAAACTAACTAAATAAATGAACACAACTCAAACTTAAGGAAAATTGTATTTAAAAACAGTGACCAAAAACTTTAAACAATTCATAAATATACCTCAATCGAGAAAGCATGCGCACCTTAGTACTTGGGTATAATATAATCTTATTAACATTTCCGACCGATAAACATTGTTAATCTTTTCTCGTTAAGTTTGACCAATATTCGTTGTTATTTTATATCCGAAGTGCTTTCTTTATCATCTCTTATCACCTGACGTAGAACGATTCCGGATCTGAGCTACTCTCCTGCACGCTAATCAAGGCGTGGCGTCACGGGATAAAAAAATCGCGTGACAATAGGTCTGTTCTAGCAGCGATTTCAAACGGTTTCAAACCGTCCGGAGTTTGCGCACAACGATATAAGCGTCGCTTATATGGCTATGCGCAAACTCCGTACGGTTTGAAACCGTTTGAAAACGCTGCTAGAACAAACCTATTATCATCTTTGTAATGGGTTACTACACTTTCTGCGCAATTGTTTTTGGATTTAAAAATTTGAATATTTCACAGACGTGATACAAGCCACTGAATCTGTTTTGTTCTCCACAAATTACGTCAAACACTTTCAGATATACATTGATTCGAAAGGCATCAGCGTCGTTATCAAAACGATGGTCCGGAGCCAGTTCATCATAATGCCGCATAGTGACCGGTTTTCTTTTTTTCCTAAATTCAGTAGTAATGCTCCGTTTTTATTAGCAAGCTCTAGAGATTTATTCCTTAGACTGTCATAGTAATTTCTTAATTTGCTTAAATGAATATGAACCATTTTTAATGCATCTGCCCATATCTTTAACTTGAAATAATTTTGACGCAAAGTTTACGTTACAGAATATTTTTTCAAGTATGTTGGTTTTAAAAATAAATTCAAATGTAGTCATTTTGGTTTTGATGTTATCCCCTTCTGTCCGCTCGTCTCTCTTATCGCTACACAGAATTGTTTTATCCAGTGCTTTGATGTCCAAAAATCTTAACTTTACTGCAAGCAATGATGTTACTCGACCTGTCTAGCGTGTTGGATTTAATCTTTTTATGGTCATTTCTTTTTCTCCTGATATATTTGCTAGTATATCCCACCGACATAAACGGTTTTCAAAAAATACGTATATTTCTTCTAGAATTGCAAAATATGACTGGATATCCACAGAACACTTTATTGCATCTCCAACAATTTAAATTGTAAGCTGCACAGTGGATAAATGTGGCGTTTGGCTGTTTTTCTTTTATTAAAGCCTGAACTCCCCCATACACACTGCGCTCATAACAGCCGCTCCATCGTAACCTTGACCGCGACACTTTTCAAAGCTAAGTCCGTTATTTTCTATTAATTTCACAATTTTTAATGATCCACTGGCTGAATGAGCATGGCGGCCAGAGCCAGCACCTGATTTATTTGAAGAGATGTTTCAACAATTTATTTAAAACAAAAATAAATAAAAATTTTAATTTAATTTCAATCGTTCAAAAATTAAATGAAGTCTCGAAACAAAAACCAGAGACAAAACGTTCAAATAAAATTAACAAAAATTATAAACAAATTAAAGTTTAACTTTCACGAAGTAAGGCCGGTATCGCGAAAATAGAAAACGGGGTTAATTATTTTACCTAATAGAAGTGGACAACAAAAGCACCTAACGCGGTTCAATTAAAAGTAATAATCACACCATTGGAATATCTTGCAATAAACGGCATGGTGTATAACTTCACAAGATTCGAGAACCAATTTAATCGGAGTTGACATACTTTTGTTTTCGACTGCAGGAGAACGCGACACAAAATGAGCTAGAAAAGAGATCAATTGCGGTCAAAGAATTCTTACGCAGGTTCCCCAAACAAAAAGAACATCATTGGGCAGGGACGGTTCTAATTTCCAATTCAGCAAATTAAAATGAAAGAAAAAAGGCATGTCCTTATAAGGCTCGAATGTTGCTTGAACTGTGAACACACGTGTGAACTAAAAAACCAAAGCTTGGCATGAAAAAATTTCAAACTTTGGGAGATGGGAAGAGAAAACCAGTTACAACTCGAACCGTGTTTTCGTCGAAAATTGGGGGCAATTGCGTAACCTCAGACGTGGACTTTGTGCAGATGTACAGATTCCAGATTTTCTGGGGAAAAATTGCGTCAAAATGCTGCTATAAAAGCGTGAAATTGTCGGAGAAAAATCAGTCTTAACATACTCTTCACTTGCAGCACGTCATAACGTCCGAACTGGGACTCAGGTAATTTGCCTAAGTTCATCCATTTGTAGTGGGTCCTTATGCCCGATTGAGGCGCGAGAAATTTATAATATAACTTTGATTTTTCAAGTCGGTTACTACTACGGTCACAGTATTGACCAAACCGAAATTAGTGCCTTTCAGTTTAAGGGCTCGTGGAAATAATGAAGTCATTAAGTAAATTCATGTCGTCGATTAGAAAAGTAAAAAAAATTCGTCATCCGTCGAGGAAGAAAGTGGTCAAACAGAAGCCGATGGCAGGTTCCGGTTTAACATTAAGCGATAGACAGTAAGTTTAGTTTTAAGTCATAATATGTAGAGTGCTTGTATATTTTGAAACATTTATTGTTGTATGTCTGCAAAAATTACGTTAGTATTTCAGTAAACAACTCAGTGCTAGCGTTAGAGAGTAAGTTTAGTTTTAAATCATAATGTGTAGAGTGCTTGTATCTTTGAAACACTGTAGTAAACAAAACTTTACTTCAGTGATTTGAAAACATTTATCGTTGTCTGTCTGCAAGAATTTCATGAGTATTTCAGTAAACGATTCAGTGCTCAAGTTAGACAGTAAGTTTAGCTTTAAAGCATAATGTGTAGAGTACTTGTATATTTAAAAACATTTATCGTTGTCGGTCTGCAAGAATTTCATGAGCATTTCAGTAAAACAATACAGTGCCAGCGACAGATAGTAAGTTTAATTTAAATAAAGAGGCGGATAGTGCCTGTATACTGGAAAACATTTATTGCTGTATGTATTCGATCATTAAATGGGTATCCCCTTAAATAATTAGTGCTAGCATACTTCGTATTTTATTTAAGTTAATTCACTGCAGAAAGGAATATTGCTGATTGAATTTATTTTATTAATCCATAAATGTTTGACTGACTAGTAAAATATTATATTCTAGGAAAGTTGATACACTGGAAAAATGCACAGTGTCATTTTCTTTTAATATAAAAGGACTGATTGTCTGGCGCTGTAGATAAATTTAGTCACTATTAAAATGGTCCCTTTCAATTATTTTATTAATTTCAAAATATCACTGATGTGGCGTACATTCATTTAATTATATTTAATATACCTGAGAATAGAATTAAGTACTGGTAAGAGGGATAAAGTTGTTTTCAACTAAGTGGCGAAATATGGGCGGTTGCCCAAGTGTATAGATAAATTATTTTACGACGAAATAGGGTGTCAACACACTGGTACTGCGAACCCGGTTACAGATAATGAATAGAAAGTGAAGAAGAGGCCGAATACACAGTAAGTAAAGGAATAGGGCAAATCGTTCATTACAATCACACACTTCCGTAAATCCTGGAAAAGATTATTTTATTTCCACAAACTGTCGCATGTCGGAATTCAAAAGAATTAGTGTAAATAATAAAGAAAATTTTTAACAACATCTAGGAACGACGAATGTGTAATTATTTATTGTATTTTCACATAGATATTGCCTATTACATTACTACATTTTAAGAAAATCAAAAAAAGTTTTAAAGTTAAAAATAATTTATCGTTATTGTTAGAGAAAAATTGTAGCAGTTTTGCCAGAGGGCAGAGAGCCCCGCAGGGCCTCCGCACTGCACCCTTTTGCTGTATGGTAGTTCCGCTACTGTTCATAAAACAACTTTATTCCCAATAAAATTGGATACAATTTTAATTCGTGTTATTCTCGATGAATACCCTAACTTAACTAACTCTCGTAACTATCGCTCCAGTGCCCGCTGATCGTCGCCTCGATTCATTCCATTTTGTTACATTCGATAACCTAAGCATGTAGATAAGGGATTACTCAGAGGACACTTTCAGTATTGGTAACTTATATTCGTACGGTAGCAGGTAGATACTCATCTATGTTCCTGATAGATGACAGATCTACTTCAGGGACGCGCCCCTGCCCATGCCAGTACCATACGGGGGAAACCATTGTCACACTCCCACTCTCTCCAGCCAAACCCAATTTTCTTCTTCCAATACTCCTGCCCCTCTTTGGAAAGCAATGGGAACCTACCACATAGTAACTTTCTCCCGAGAGAATCACATGGCTTCGATCAATGTTAAAGAATCCGGAGGTAAAAATCATCCCCCCATCGCATCTCCGAGGAGGATGGCCTTGAACGAAGTCAACTATCATGCTGGCAGAAAAACAGTAAATCTTGCCACTTGGAATGTCTGTGGTCTTCTACAAACGGGCAAAACACACATAGTCGAACGAGAGCTGCAGCGATGCAACTTATTTGTCGTAGGCTTATCTGAAACACATTGGAAAGGAAGAGGGCACTTCTCAGCAACCAACGAAAATAACATATTTTTTTCTGGAAACGAGGATAATAGCAGGGATGGTGTAGCTGTCGTACTGTTGGGCGACATGTACAAATCCTTAGCGGCCTACAACACAGTGAATGACAGAATAATAACCATCAAACTACACTCAAAACCAGTCCCCATAAACATCCTACAAATATATGCTTCAACATCTGAAGCTGATGAAGAGGAACTTGAAGCTTTCTACGGAACACTGGAAGACACGCTACAAACCATACCAAATAGAGAAATAACCTTGATTATGGGCGACTTCAATGCCATAGTTGGAGACACTTCGGGGGATGATCATATCAGAAACATAGTTGGAAAGTACGGCATTGGTGTACGTAAGTCAAGATGTGAAAGAATGATAGACTTTTGTACTGAAAATAACCTTACAATCACAAACACGATGTTCAAACAGCATATTCGCAGGCTATACACTTGGACATCTCCAGAAGGCAATCACAAAAATCAAATTGACCACACTTTAATAAGATCACGCTGGGGATCGTCCGTAACCAAGGCAGAGACATTGCCAGGTGCAGATTCCGGGAGTGATCACAAATTACTGCTAGCTCGTCTTAGAGTTAAACTACTGAGATAACCCACCTCTTTAATATACTATTTCATTAGACCTTGTACCTTTCATTTTGAGACACCCTATATATGTGTACATTTTGAGAAACCCTTTATACATGTAAAAGATAAATCAAGTCATAAATTGAAGTCGAGTTTTTCCGAGGTTTTTTGGAGGAGATCCCAAAGGTATTGCTCGAGAGCGGAAAATAGAGAGTCAGAAGCTAGCGGAGTATACGGTTTATTTTGGTGAATCATTTTGCTTCTGTGTTGCAATATGTCATTACAAATCGGTAAAATGAAACTTATAATATTGATATTATCATAATTTGTACCATTATATATTTTATACTCACTGATGATTAATATTTGATGGTATAACATGTGTATATATAAATTTAATTAAATCGTTTTATGCTGTGAATAACACTGTATTGTTTGCTGTCTTTTCGTGCTGGAATTTTAGTTTCAGTATTACTGTGATTGTAATGTAAGCAAGGGACTTGATGAATTTCCCTCCCCTGACTTTGCGAATATCCTAGCTATAAATCGTGGGCTTGCGAGCGAAGCACCCTAAGTCGTTCTTTTAACAAATGTTATATTTGTAATGGTTTGCTTTTGTATGAAACCTATGTGAAATTTAAATTAAAATTAATTTGTAACCTTGATTTTCGACTTGATGCCAATTGCTTATCTGCTTATCAGCGCCCGAAATGATAAAGGATCTGTAGCCTGTGCACAATTACACAGAATAAAACCATATATCCTAATTGAAATGTCTTATATCGAAATGACTATAACTAGTAAGCAATAGTAAAGGAATACTATTCAATCACAAATAATGTAATCAATCGCTAAGCGATGACGAATGAAATATATATATTAATCGGCCTGCAGGTCTTACTAGAGAGATTGGCTCAATTTGCAACTATAGCTGAGTAGCCTCCCGTATGGGACCTCACTCAGTACCTGCTGGCGACGTCTGGCTAACTAATACTAAACTCTTCAGTCTTGAATGTATTGTAGTATTGTCACAAGTGTGGGTCGACAAATTGTGGTGCGTGAGACAGTAATTTAATTAATTGTTATACTGATAAAGGTTGTACAGCATAACTCGGTTTAGGAATTGTGATCGAGGTTTTCTCTGCCATGCTCTTTTCCCTCGTGAATTCCAGGCGAAGTATGGCACGTTCTTTAATAAATTAGGCGTATTAGGAATCTGTGATTGATTTACATGACGCACCTTTCCCGCAAATTTTCCTAATTGCGTTTAGTCGAAGCGCAATCCGAATAATTAAAAATTGTCTAAGATATAATAATAACACAACGTAAGTATTGATTTTCTTTTTAATCTATTTTGACGATCATTGGCAAAATAAAGACAAAGCACAACTTATCTCATTCAACTATGTTGAACATACCCGGGTGGGTTATACTACACTACGGAAGCCGCAAATTCAAAAGATGTCAAGAAAACTGAACCTCTCCTACAATCGGAAACCTCCACAGCCAGCGAGAAATGGTAAACCACCAATAATCGATGAACAACCCGTAAATCAATCCCCGAAAAAACAACACTGGATGAAGACCGATACACTAACAATTGTGGAAAACAGGTGACAACTTAAAATAAGTGGCTTAAACTCAGCAGAAGAACGCCAGCGATATGCACAACTTAGTCGACAAATACAAAATGGATTCAGGACAGACAAGAATATAGTTGATTCAGGAGATTTCTAGAGAAGCACAAATACATTCAGATGGCAACAATACCAAAGATCTATTCAGACTTGTCCGAAGGATTAACAAACAGTTTGCACCACGCACGTGTGCAATTCAAAATGAGGCAGGGGAAAAGATCACATATACACACAAAAAAAGGATATCTCATTTTAAAAATATAATACTCAATTAGAATAAATCTTAGCTTTGTATATACGCAAAGATATATATATTTAAATTGAGTATTTTAAATAATAGAATGTATACTGCATAATTCTCTTGCCGATTAATTTATTTTACAGAACAAGAATCAAAATATTAGATTTAATTATTTTATATTATTATAGTTAAGAATCACATGATCGTTGTTTCAAGATATCGCATCATTTGAAATGAAAGTAAATTAATTCTCAAAAGAAGAAATGCTATTCATGGTTAAAGAAAACATATTCTACAATTAAAATTGCATTTACTTTGCTTGAACAGCTTCAAGATTAAAATAATAAACCTTTTTTTTTCATCCATGTATAGAAACCCTCTCTTTGAGTAACTTATTTCTCAAAATGAATTTTAGGGAATGTATGATATAAAATACGAACGTATTGAAATAATAAACGTTTTTACACAATACAAACAAATATTTTTCTACATTTAAGACTTCATTATTCTCTAAATCAAAATGATTTTATTAATTTAAAAATATAAGCTAATATGAATGAGAAATCCAATATATTAAAATCTTCTTTTTTCTGTTCGGTTTAAGAATATTAAAAATCTCAAAATAAAACAAAAATATCTCTAATGAAGTTTATTTCTATACACTGGAAAAATAAGTAAGTATACAAACTAAAAATATTATCTTAGAACAACCAAGGTCTACAGAATGTATTTTTTCCGCTAATTCTAGAACTAAAGTACATATTATTAATATTTGTGTGCAAGGCTTTCGTTTTTTCATGCACCTTTATAGAAATCTAAAGATATGAGTTTCTCAGTATACTGTGATCAATATCTAGTACTACGGCCATAATACACTTTAACAAAATTTACAGGGTGTTACTTTTTTTCGGGTGGTGACTCTGTGTCGTAGTAAAAATTTTCGGGAGTAAAGCGATCACGATCCGGAACAAAGTAAATTTTGCTAAAATGTATTTTGGCCATTTTAGCTTACTCTCTGCCAAATCTGAGATATACTTCTAGAAATGTACGAGGTGCATGAAAAAACTGTAAAAAATAAAACTTTAACACCCTTTATCTCAGGAACGAAGGCCTTACGCACACATGTTTATATGAATTTTTAATCCTAAAAAGAGACAAAAAATATATCCTGCATTTTTAACCATCAATTAAATAATACCCTGCATAGGTTAATTTAGACAAAATTGAAAAAACAATTACAGGCCACTGACAATATTTTAAATTACCACTTTTTCGGAATCTCCGTTTAGAAAATATGATAGTTTAAAAAAGGAAACTGAATGAATCAAAAAAATTAACTTAGAGAAAAACTTTTTGCACAATTTTTACATCGTTTGAGACTAACTCTCCGTTTAACCAACAGCACAAGACATCCTTTTTTTATTCATTTCCGGCTTAATTGGAACTTACAATTCTTCAAACGATAAATTAAAGAGAAAGAGAAACTAAGACAGGAATGTGCAAAACGTTTCTTTCTTAGTTTAGCTGTTTAGATTCTACAGCCTGTATATTTCTATAAAATATCAGGGATATACTCACATTTAATACAATTTAAACCATCAGTTATATGATCTACCAAGAAAAATTCTTAACACATATTATGCTACAACCTGTATTTTAAAAATATTTTCAGTTTTCTTTAGGATGAGTTAAATAGGATGTATGTACAATGAATATTAGAGAATGTTACCAAAACCAGTAAGTATAAATGCCCAAGGTCCATTTTCACAATGTGTGGATAGCAAAAAAACTAAAACGTCTAAAACAAATGGCCTAAGTAACAATAACAAATAAAAGTTAGTATCCTATGACCAATAACTAATACTTAGCTAAAATAACTCCGAGGTAGGTATTTTTCTATTCCTTGGCAAGTTAAAAACGGCTTTGAACTCGTTCGGGCAAAGATCTATACATACAGTTCGAGCAATATGAGATCAAAAAACACACCAGGGCTGTGTGAAGTTTGTATTCTCTATCATTAATTCTTCGACTTCTTTTAGCTATGTGAATACCACATCACAATTTTGTGGCTTTTGGCGGCCATTTTTGTTCTTCATGGCGTCGGATTTATATATTTGTTTTCTAGTTTTGTGTAATTCGTTTTTTCCCGAATACCAAAATGATGAAATTGTAAGTATTCGGACCATTAGATTTGTCTGATGTAAAAATCAATCAATCAATCGATGGTCCTGGGATAGCACGCGCACTTGCACTTGCACTCACAGCACCCCTAGCAACCTTATCGATCAACTAACTAAACTAGAATAATTAATATATTGCCGGCCATCTAAAAAACATGTGGGGAGGGGTGCAATCAGATTCCCGGATCCTTGAGTCAAGATAAATAAAAAGATATTGATATTTAATTTTAGTAAACATATTTAATTTTTTATTTGATTTGTGCTACGATATTTGTTTAGACAGAAACCTAGTAGTTTCAAAATATGCATGAGATATTCTCATTTTAAGAAACATACGTTCTAATTCCCCGATTATTTTTATTTGAAGAATATTGCCATCTTATACTAAATAATGTGGACCGAGGATTTATTTTAAACGGAGAAAATAATATTCTTAAATTAGTTTTTTATTTTTCTTGGTCAAAACTTAATAAAGTTCATTGAAATATTTAGGAATCTTGAATAAAATATGTAGCTTATTTTGAAAGTAAATCTATCTTCATCTTTGATTAAGATTGCTCGAAATTCTAAACAAAAATATGTTTTTAAATCAAGAAAATAATTTGAAAAATTCATATTTTGCTTTTAAGAAAATACATTTATTCATACGAAATATATTTTTCAAAAGGAAGTATCTGTTGACTTAAATTTAGTAAAAAAAGTTGAGAAAATGTGTATACATAAATGGAGTATCTTTTTTTTGTGTGTATCAGATAGATACTAGACGTTTGGAAGATTTACTGTGAGAACCTGTATAAAGACAAATCCACAGAGGCAATCCTTGATAACCAAGAATAAGACAGGAACCTCCAATTCTTAGAGATGAAGTCAGAGTCAAATCTGAAAAAGCATCCGGCATCGATGGGATATCGGCAGAAATAATTAAGGCAATGGGTGAGAGCGGTGTGAATGTTATGCACACAATCTGTTAGGATATCTGGGAAACTGGATGTTGGCCCTGCGACTGGACTACTTCCTCGTTAATCATAAGAAAGGATCTAAAGAAAAATGTGACAATTACAGATTAATAGATCTGTTGTCACACGCCAGCAAAGTCCTTCCCACTATAATTAATGAACGGCTGAAAGCTTTTCTACAGTGGCAAATTTCTCCAGAACAAGCAGGCTTTGTGAAAGGTAGAGGGACCCGTGAACACATACTCAATATTCGGCAAATTATTGAGAAAAGTCATGAGTTTAACAAACCCTTATACATGTGGTTCGTGGACTATCGCAAAGCATTCGATAGCATAAAATGGGAGAAATTATGGACTATACTATATGACATGGGAACCCCACAACACCTGATATTCCTCATAGCCATACTATACGAAGCCGTGGTACATGTTGGGAACTTTTTATCGGACAGATTCACAATACAAAAAGGCGTCAGGCAGGGATGTATCTTACCACCCTTGCTGTTTAATGTGTACGGGGAATATATAATGCGTAGGACACTGGAGGACTCGACCGGTGGAGTCTCTATTGGCGGAACCAATATTAATAATCTCCGATACGCGGACGACACCGTCCTACTAGCAAGTGATTCAGAGGATCTAAATACCCTGATCAGGAGACTTGAAACACAAAGCAGAGAATATGGTCTAGATATCAACCATGAAAAAATAAAAATCATGACTGTAGACAGGGAAAATAATAATAGACCAGATATAACAAAAGTAGGACAGTGCCAACCAAGTAGTACATCAGCTCGTTTACCTAGGTGTACTAATAACAAATGAAGGAGGCTGCGCACAAGATAAAACGCAGAACAGAAATAGCAAGGGGAGCAATGACAAGCCTGCAAAAAAACCTGGACGGACAGTGCTATCACGCTAAACACCAAAAAGAAAATAATTGAAACTC
>MU184209.1:0-25215 GCA_016904865.1 Pissodes strobi
GCCCTCTATCCGATAGAAGAAAAATTAGTCCAGATTGTTATTTCCTGCCCCCAAAAACCCCCCTACACCAAATTTTAACCCAATGCTCTGAAAACTTTTGAAAAAATCTAAAAAATTCGAAATCATTTTTTAACTTTAACACCCTCTATCTGTCTTAATATAAATTTTCGGATTATAAAAATTGCGCTAAATCGTTATGTTTTGAAGTAAATAATTTACTGCTGCTCTGTGTCCCATTACTTAAGGACCACCCTGTATAAGTTGTGTGAGGGGTTTGGAGGTGGGGGTAGGTAAAGGGATTAGAGCAGGATATTTTAATGGGTTTTCATTGTTTTTTTTTATTATTTTTGGGTTGATAGCAGATAAGGAAGGTAGCTATATTGTACATTTCTGGGAAAAATGTTCATAACTTTTTTTGAGTGTCGGGGAGTTGAGAGAGGGATAATTACTTGTCAATAGCTAAGTTCGACTATTGTGTTATATTATATATAATAATATGCATAGCAGTGTTGGAGTTAGTACAATCATGTAGATACTCCTGCTCCTTTATAAGCCCATTCTATAAAGGAACTTATTTTTTTATCTACCTAGGTATTTATTTGTTACTATTTACTGTTTTAATGTGGTGTTAATTTGATTGAGTTTTGGATTTTGTCTCTAGTTTAGTTTGGTATTTATACAGGGTATTCCTTAATGACATGCCAAAATTTAAGGGGGATATTCTTGAACCCATTTTAAGAAAAAAACTTCATATGAACGTATGCCCTAAACGTCTTTACTTTTGAGATACAGTGTGGTAAATTTTGCAGAAAAAAATATTTTTTATTTAATAACTGTGATACTATTATTGTAGTAGATATCTTTATGAAATTTGGTACACGTTTTCTAGACATCAAGTTGTATTTTCTGATGTACAAACCCTTTTTTTATTTCTACCAGTGGCGTCGGTATGAGTTTTGAATTGAATATTTTTAGAGAAAAATATTGTACGTCACTGCTTTCTTTCTCCCAAAACAAAAATTATTTCTTTAAATCCGGATACATTTCTAAGCAAATTTGATCACTTGATGTTTTTAAGTCCGATGCATGGATTTTGCTAAAAAAAAGGAAAACAGTTCCTCTGCATGGTCATAACAATGTTATCAATGACCCGACGCGAAGACTGGTGTTTAGTTTATCGGGACGGCAATACTCATGGTCCTCAAACGAATAACTTCTCTGAAGTATGTGTACATCTACACAAAGGCATAGTACTATCTCGATGTAAAGCCTACAACGTAGTTGCCCTAGTGGACTTTAGTTGTACGACTATGGAACAATATTATATTCGACGTTTAAGAAACTTTGCTAATAGAAAGCAAGTTATCTAAAAAAGGATAGCATACAAAAAATAAATTAATTCACATACAAGGTACCCAGTGAAAAAAATTACCAAGTGCTATATGATGTGAATATTAAAATTGGTTGCTACACTTGTCTTGTTGGTCGGCTAGGTAAAACATGTAAACACCAAGCAGGAGTTTATTTATTTTATTACGACCTGGAAGCAAATAATTCCGAGATCCGTTATCAAATCGCATGTTTAGCATTGGGTGGAAAGGCTAAAGGGCGAGAATTTTACAGACCTCTTGTTAGTTTGGAACAAACATATGCATCCACTTCGGAATCAACAACTGATTTATGTGAACAACAATCTTATGCAGAACTAAATAATGAAAGTAATCACAATGAAAATTACCCTGTACCTAAAAATCAAACGCCATACAATAACACTGAGTCATCATCATTTGAAGCATTGTTAAAACTTATGCAGAATTGCCACACAAGATTTGACACTAGTGAAGCTTCTATTCAAAAATGTTTAGCTCGTCTCCAAAAAGTCACTACCAGAAATACATGGGACAGTTTTTATGTACGGCAGGATCCAGTATCCCTTTAAGGCGTTGTCGTATGGCAATTCGTATACAGCCAACAATCATCGCCAAAAGAAGACCTGGTATTACAAGAGGCAGTAATAGGACGCACAGTGGAAGACCAGCCTGTACTGAAAAAAATCAAGAAAACGAAATTTATATCTAAATGTGGAACGAAACATAGCAAATGCAAAATTACATGGCAGTGGACACTAGGAACTAATAAAATATATGTTTCTTACAACCTTTTAATTTGTGTTAAGGTACTGAATTTTTGGGGTTTTTGTATTGCATTATAAATAATAATATAAAAAATACATTCTCTTGCAATTTTAATTTACTGCCATAATGTACACGGCGATGATGCGATTCTGACAATAAGTACTGTTATCTGGCATACACCTGCATTTTTAATTCACGTGCAAAACGTACATGACTGTGACTCCGAAATGGCAGAACGTGCTGCTATCTGGCATCAACCAATCAGAAAGCGTAGAGACATGCCGTTTTCCATAATCATGTACGTTGTGCTTATATGCTGAAGGAGGGATTTTGGAGGAACACCGTTTTTCGCACGTATCTCTGCAACGAAGGCTCGGATCGAAATTCTGACAATGACTCCGCTAGTTGAAATTTTCACTTCTATCGTGTGGTCTTAAGCACACACAATTTTTTTTGTTTTTATACTTTCTAAAAACTGATAAAAGCCAACCTTGGCTTGCGAAAACCATGAAAAATATATTTTTTCTAATTAAGTAATTATTTATATACTACCAAAAAGTGGTATGTATGTACAATGTTATTTAAAAATTGAACATTTTAAATAATTTCTGGTAAGATATTTTCTTCGAGATTTCCAACATCTTCGACACACTCTAGAGTATTATTGCTTGGATATATATCTATATATTGATGTCGAGCATAACTTAAATACCAAATAACACTTGCAATGTGGCAGCACATACCTACCACTCGTGTTCCGGTTGCACAAGTGCAGTAGTACCCCTTTATTTCATTGCGTGTATTGTTGTATTTAACAAATAGTTGATATTTTGTTGCATTTTTGTGTCTGGAAAATTCCTGACTCTTATTAAATTATTTATGTTTAGCCCTGTATCTATTTGCATAAAGATGACCCCTATGTTCTCCAATATTGTCCTGTATATATGAGAGTGACATCGTTAACTGAAACACTCCAAATGTAAGGTGTCGTAAGTCTGCATGATCTAATATGGGAAATTCCAATGGATCATTTTCTAGTTCCTGCCATCTTATAATTAAAGCATTTTCTTCAATAAAATGTTGTAGGTGGTTCGGCTCTTGGGCTTTTTGACTCATTTCATTAGCTAGTTCAACAGTAGCATCAGCCATGTTGATTAAAGGATGATACCTATTAAGCAATGCACAAATAATTTTAAAAAAATCTGCGTCGTGAGGAATGTGTATTTGGTATGACATCTCTTAAAAATTTTGATACCGACTGAATGTGGCCGTTCTTCGATTCTATAATCCAACGTGTTTTAGTTATAAGTCTCGCTTGGTTTGCCTCGGCCGTTGCTTTAGTTGTTGGCGAAGTATTAACCAAGAAATTGAAATGTTTATGGTAGATTATGATCCAACTGTTTTAAAAGTTGTTTTTTCGCATTGGCATAAATGCATAGTGTGCCATGAGGAGGTAGATAATCGTATTACTTTAGAGGCTCGAGTAGATATATTTATAAAAAGGACATGTTCCCGAAGTATGCCAGGGACATTTAAATGACCAAGACTTGCTTCTTGCTCCATTGGTAAATGGTCTAAAATCAATTGAAAAGCCCATAATATTAAAAGGCAGAGAACTGAAACTTTTTATGGGCTCTTTAAGACAGCAAGCTGCCGACAACTCTAAAATGGAAAATGAAGATAATTTTACTGATGAGGATTTTAAGTCACTAACATTTTTGACCACCACAGAACAATTTCGCGATCTTTATCATAATTATTGCGTTGGTCCAGTTGTGGTATATGAAGAGATTAGATATATTTCCAAAAAAGATTTTATTTCCTTTTTATCCAAAATTCGCCAAGGTCTGTCAAACGAATTTTTATGCGCCATTTTTCAATATTCTTCAGGGCAGGCTACCAGCTTAGTAATAACAAAAGCAGCAGAATGTTTAAAGCAAAATTTTGTACGACAAAATCTTGCTTACGCCCATTTAACTCGCGAAGAATATATTACACATCATATGTCACCATTTGTTAACCAGTTATATAATCCTGAGCCCAGCATTCCCAAAGCAATTGCCTATACTATGCAACTTATTTAAAAATTCAAAAAAGCAAAAACTTTAAAGTTCTCAGAAAATCGTTTTCGTTTCATAAAAAATATCATCTTTTAAAAGCTGTTTTGATAGTGGCTCCAGATGGATATATTTTGGTCGCGCATGGTCCCTATTTTTGTGACTCGTCAAACAATGATGCAAATATTTTAATCCACCAATATGAAGATGACCTCAACCAGTTGAAAAATTATATTCAGGAAAATAAAATTTTTATTTTAGACAGAGGATACAGAGATTGTGTGGAATTTCTAAATGCTTTGGGAATAAACTCAGAACTGCCTCCATTTTTAGAACTAAGATCCCAACTTACAACGACCGAGGCAAACCAAGCGAGACTTATAACTAAAACACGTTAGATTATAGAATCGTAGTACCCTCTGTACATAAAAATTATCGCGTGACATCTAACACAGCCACTTAAGATAAAAAATTAATTGATTTATGTTTTCCAAGGAACCCCTACCCGCCACTGTATCTCGGAAACCAGTCATAGGATCGTTTTGGGCTCATAGGATATTTTCATCAGGAGGCCAAGAACTACAACATACTAAAATTTCATCAAATTCCCTAATTCTTTAAAATCCCATTAAAAGTGGGCGGGGTCTTTATGCCCAAAAATATTCCTATTTCGATCTGATCAGTGAATCTAAAGACTGCTGCGCATCCAAGTATGTATGAAAACTATATGAGTGGCAAGATCTTCTGTAAAAATAAACTCAAATAGTTTACATGAAGTTGGATCGACCATATTTTTTACATCTGTTATGCCGGATTGGGCCGCAAAATCTAACGAAGCCACTAGAGCAATCAACTGCTTGGACCAGCAGTTAGAGTTTTTTGGTTCAAGTTTACTACTTAATACTGCTAATGATAAGTTATCATTTAGATCACTCTGAAATTAGCTAATGTAAATATTAGTGTACCTTTCGTCGAAAGGTTCTCCGTCTCCCGATTCAGTAACTATGGATTTTTGGCCAAATAGTACTGGTTCAATGCCATTATTTAAATTTTAAATATTTTCTATTTCTTGCAAAAATTCTCTGTAAGTCATATCTTTTAACACAAGTCAGTAATATCTACAAAAGGTTCTTTGTGCAGAAAAAAGGAAATTGAAAGATATATGAGCAGGGGTACATTTTTAAACCACTGCAAAATCCCAAAAACCATAACCAAAAAACGTTTTGATTAGTATATTCAAACATATCTAAAATACTACTCTTTATGAAACATTCAGCAACCTCACTTTTCTCTCAAAAAATTTGGTCTAGACTAAATATAACCTCGCCAGGTGCGTCAAATAAATTAAAACTGCCATCCGGCAACAGATGGCGGCTGCTGCCACGTTGGCCGAGAAGGTGAACCGCTGCCCGCTTGGTTAAAATTATTTGAATTGGTGGTACATTTTAATACCACTGCCCTATATTAAACAGAATTTTGTGAGTAAATTGTTTGTACCATTTTTCCCTAAAGAGTTAATTAACGTTTTGCAATATTCAGGATGGTGGACGGAGGGCAATTTTATTACACCTCTTACGTAATCCTATTATTAAAATCATTAAATCCATGGTTGTTAATTGAACTTGATCTTTTATATATCGCCATATGAAAAAGCATGTTATCTTGCATTTATATTTCCAAATAAATCATTAATTAATAGATCACATACATTGTAAAAGATATGAGTGTAAAGTTATCCAAGTTTATGCCCCAACAACCCAACATGAAGACGACGAAATCGAAGAGTTATATGAAGATATTAACCAAGCACTAAAATATGACAAAGCCCACTTCAACTTGTTAATGGGGGATTTCAATGCCAAAATTGGAATACGCCAGGACAAGAACGAGGCAAGCGTGGGACTTTTTGGACTAGGAAACCGAAACGAAAGGGGACAACGACTGATGAATTTCATAAGAGAGAGAGAGTCTTCATATAATGAATACATATTTTAAGAAGAAGTTGAACAGACGTTGGGCATGGCACAGCCCAGATTGATCCACAAAAAATGAGATCGACTACATAATAACTAGCAATAAACATGTGGTTCTTAACACAGAAGTGATAAACTCGATTAATATGGGAAGCGACCACAGAATGATTAGGGCTAAAGTACAGTTCAACACTAAGATAGAAAGAAACAAACTAGTACACACAACGAAAAGCAATATAGACATCGAACAACTAAAAGCTAACAAAGTACAATATGAAGACGAATTACAGAAACGTAAATACCTGGAAGACTCACCATTAGAAGAAACGAATAGGAGAATTACAAGGGTCATCCTAGAAGCGGCAAAAAATTCCGCAGGAAACATTAAACAAAAACGGAAAAAAAATCACGAAAGAAGCAGAGGATATGATCCAAACGAGAAAGCAACTAAAAGGCAATCGAGACATGAAAGAAGCACTTGCAAAAATTTACAAAGAAATCAATGAAAGAATAAGAACAGACTTAAGAAATTACAAAAATGAGAAGATCATAGAAACACTAGAGAAAAACAAAAGCGTAAAACAATTACAAGGAACACTACAAGGAGAACGCGCCCACATCGTGAAATTAACAGATGAAAATGGGAACAAAGTGGTCACACACACAAAAGAAATCAATAAATTAGTTGAAGACTACTATGAAAGCTTATACTCGAGCAAAACTAATCCACCACCAGGAAGAACGGAATTGGAAAGAGTGAAAATGCGAAACATGGGCTCGGAGGAAATACCAGGCGTAACTAAAACAGAGATCCTCAAATGTATAAACAGGATGAAAAAAGGTCGAGCACCACGCGAGGATGGTATAATTATTGAACTGTTGCAACTAGGAGGAGAACCAATAATAGACATGCTGAAAAACCTGTATAACAAGTGCCTCCAGGAACGCGACATTCCGGCAGACTGGGACAACGCAATAATGATCCTTTTATATAAAAACGACGACAAAAGCAAACTAAGTAATTACAGGCCTATAAGCTTGCTCTCGGTGCTATACAAGCTTTTTGCCAAAATAATAACAGAGAGGTTGACTAACAAATTAGACCACCATCAGCCAATAGAACAAGCTGGCTTTAGAAAATACTTCAGCACTTTAGATCACCTTCAGGTAATGCGAACGCTGATAGAAAAAGTAAACGAATATAACATCAAAATTTGGATCGCGTTCGTAGACTATGAGAAGGCGTTCGATTCAGTTGAGACATGGGCAGTTTTAAATGCTTTGAGCAACTGTCGAATAGACAGTAGGTATGTGACACTCATCCAAAAAATTTACAGTAGATCAACGTTCCAGGTAGCCCTCAGAGAGAAAACCAACAAAATTCCAATCAGACGCGGGGTCAGACAGGGAGACACAATGTCGCCTAAATTATTTACACTGGCTTTAGAAGACGTGTTCACGAACTTAACTGGAAAGGCAAAGGAATAAAGATAGATGGCGAATATCTTAACCATCTACGCCTTGCCGTTAATATAGTGCTGAGGAAGGCCTAAAGGAAATGTTAATAAATCTAAACAGCAAATCCAAAGAAATCGGACTAAAAATAAACATTTCAAAAACAAAATACATGACCAACGAAGACGAAAATGACAATAAAACTCTAAAGATAGATAATAACATTATCGAAAGGACAAACTCATACATATATTTAGTTCAAAAATTAACAATCTCAAAAGACAACCTCAAAGCAGACCTAGAAAGAAGAATATCGTTGGCATGGTCGGAATTTGGCAAACTCCGCAATATTCTGACATCAAACGCATCATGCACCCTGAAAGCACGTACATTCGACCAGTGTGTGCTCCCCGTACTCATATACGGGATGGAAACATGGGCACTGAATAAAGAGATTATAAACAAATAACAAGTCACTCAAAGAACAATGGAGAGACGAATGCTAAAAGTGGGTCTCCGAGACCATATAAGAAATGAAGATATACGTAGGCAGTCCAAAGTAACCGATGTAGTAAGAAGAATCATGGAGTGGCGGCCGTGCACCATCACGAGAAGCAGAAGACTCCCGCAAACAAGATGGACCGACTACATAAAGAGACTAGTCGGCACCAATTGGGGACAACAGGCCCAGAATAGAGAAGAGTGGAAAAGAATCGAAGAGGCATATATACAAAGATGGACACAAACCTAGAGGAGGCTAAATCCGACTATGGATTGAAATGCTGAATATGATGATGATGATGATGATACATTTTTTATATTCTATTGCATTTAGAATGAGTTAAGTGAACCTTAAAAATGGGTATTTAATAATTCAAAGGTGAAATATTGCCTGTAAGTTTTAAAAGCACCCAATAAAGGCAACTTTTCTCTAGTTTAAGCAACCTCGTATCTGTTTCGAAGATATCACTAGGTATTAAACTTGTTACACTGTCGTCCATTTGGGGAACACAAATTTCCGTTATTTAAAAATCACTGTATTTGGAGACTCTTACTCAACACCCTTATAATATTTAGACTATAATTTAGAGAAAAATATAGTCATAAAAGCCTATATGGCTGATATTTGCTACTGAAGTTTGCTTGCTTAAAAATATCTGGAAAACTATGCAAAATTTGTGTACAACATAATAAATCCAGAGAAATTAATATCCAGAAATAAAAAATTGATGCTTGTTTAAGAAAAGCTCATCAAAAAACATTATTGTAAAAACTGAGGCCAATCCAAAAAATTCACCTCTTTATCGAAGCGCTATCTAGGTACATAAAATAATATTACAGAAAATAAATATATGAATAGAGAAATTTCAGTTGATATAAGTCGAGAGAAGCTGCTCTCTCGTCTTGTTTCAAAAACAAATGTTAAAAAAATGAACTCTTTCGTCTCGACGAGAGACCTCGAGACGAGACGAGTCACGAGAAATTCTCGTCTCAGTGGCATCACTAATCTCATCGAAACTGAAATTTCAAAAGCATCTATATTGAACAGAATGAAAGTCAAGCCAAAGTCAAAAACTGTCACGATTGAGCGATACAATACCGTTCAACGTTAGTGGGTGGGGCCTAGCTCAATGCCATATGATCTCACATTTGGTGGAGGAGATCTCCACCCGGCTATATTCTACTACTGATATTCTATGACTTTAATGTTGAACTGTCTCAAGGCAAACATTCTTTGCTCAAGGCCTTTACGGAGCCAATCTTCTGCGACAAAAATGGAAAAGATGCATCTGTGACAGTTTCATTCTCTTTGGCTGTAAGAGCTGATCTATCACAACCAGATTCGCATTTTTCGTGAAAAACCATGAGAGCAGCTGTTATGTAGGATAATAACCCTTTCCTGAAGAGATTTATCAGTTAGCAATGTTGGATAAGTGTCTTTTTAAAAAAATATGTTACTTTTCTAGTTTTGTAGCTGAATAGCAGAAAATAAAATTTTGGTCTAAAAGTATTTCCAGAGCTATTCAGTGATCACCTCAGAACACAACCAGGAAAAAATGCGATCTACTCATATGAAAAGTGTAAAAAGTCAAGATTTCGTTAAGATGCAAAGGCTGTCTCGCAATCTATACAGTTGTAACTTCTGAATTATAAAATGTAATCTGAATCAGGAAATCGTACTAAACATAAAGTTATCCTATATCAATCTGGAAAATATTTCGTCTGCTTAAAAATACCACTACCGAAGACAGATACTATCGTCCCTAATTCCGAGGATTCGCTAGAAGCCAAACAACGGACGGAAGGGATTCGTTTGAACATGGACAAATTAGGGAGCCGAGACTTTGTTAAGTTGTAGAGATTCTCGGAGATCCATACGGTATTAAAAGGTAAGCCGGACCGGAGAGTTTATCAATTATGTCCGGGTTATGGTCAGTTAATCGGAAGTTGGGCGCGGTATTCAACCTTTGGTGGATTAACCTGCGGGGAGTATGTTTATAAATCCCCAATTCGGGTCAGATTTGCTAACATAGGGGTTTTTCAGGATCGACGATTTGTGAATAATGGCTTATATTACATTATCCTAACCCAAACTAGTCGGGTCGAGCCGATGAAAAGAACCATTTACGGTATGACTAATAAGGATAGATTAATATATTATTATTTATTTCTAACTGTTAGAAATTTGCGGCATTTTTCACTAAAATTCAGAACAAAGACATAAAGACATATGTTCTACAAAAACCCTAGGGCAATAGCGATTTTCTAAAATCTGAAAATTAGTGTTTTGTATATTTCAATATGATTGAATTTGTAACGTTGTAAATGTTACAAAATCCGGTAGTGCGATTTTTTTCTTTTACTACTTTAGTTCCGAGTACAATCCACCAGTATCCAGGAATGCTGTTCCGAGTCGATCGAAGGATGACTCCGTTTGGAGCGCTCTCTTGACCGATGTGGTATATATTCTTTTAGTGGGAATTGATGAGCTTTTTCTCGTCTGAATAGTCAAGGTGAGCAGACAGTTTGTATATCCAAAATTATCGTTATCATTTTTGACCATCAGGACTAAATACCTCCTGATTGTGTCGTTGAATCAATTGGCAAATGAGCTAGTACGTGTAGTTTCTGAAATTATTGGCCATATTGCTTAAAAACGATGTGATGAATAATGTAGATACCCTTCCAATATAAAAAAGTTTGTTACATGTTAGTGTGTCTATATTGGATGGTTAAAATTATTTCTAATTTAACTACGGTCCTTCTGTGGAACCGAATTTCCTCCCTGGGGGCTGAACATCAGTCAGCGGCCTTTTCTATGCTTCCCAGTTCCATTTAACTGGATAGAGGCCTTTTGTCGAGGTAATACGATCACATGGTGGAGACGTAGCTTCGCAGGAAACGCCGGTGGATTCTATGTCTATGTCTACTAGATACAAGTGGGATCTATCTTTTTTTAACTAACGACCCATTATTATCTCTATTATCGATATTTACCGTTTGGTTTAATGAATTTAATGTTAAACGACTGTAGATCGTTTGCTTTCTATATCGTATCTATTACCGCTATTTCTCGTTTTTGTTTACTGAACTTACCATTCTTGCTTATGGAGCTTACCGATAATCAAGTGTAGGTTATCTATTATCGTGTGTCATACCTATTTCTTGTCTCATCATAACTGCTTTAGAGATACTTGTTCCCTTCATTAGCCTATCTGATATTGTCTCGAGTCGAGAATTCATTTTGCTTAATGTTATGATAATTAATTGATTTATTTTGACTGTAATTGACTATAAGCCTCATGGCAGTAAATTGTTTCATATAGCTGCAATTTGCAACTTTAATTTTTCTCCTTAATACCGGTATCGAACTAAGCTAACTTCGAATTTCCCTGTAAATAGTTACCGGCTATATATTTATATACATTTACTTCACAGGTTAACTCATTGATCTAGTATATTTTTATTAACTGTTCATTGGTCTAATGATTGGTGATTGATTGCGTTTAGTCAGAAATTTAAGAATTAAGCATTTATTTGGAACTATTCAAAAATAGGAATTGGCCAATTTTAATGTTATAAGACGTAGATTAAGACTTAATAATCTGATAAGTCAGATGATATATATGTTGGTGAATCTTCTCATTAGTTTTTGGGCGATACCATAAACTCAACTTAATTAATTGTTTATAGAGTGTTAATGAAATCATTTATGATTTGAATAAATAGTTTAATTGGAATCCTGATGTTTATTTTGTTAACATATTCATTATTACCATTTATTTCTAAATTTGACGATATTCTTATATAGGGTATGTTTCTAAATTTTTCTGCCCTGATTTCAATGTGCAAAAATCATTGATATATTCCTAGTTAGAAATTTTGTGGCGCTTCACCTAACTGCCAACTCTTCGACCCACGCCTTTAAAAAAGTTGAAACCGCTTGTTAAGCAATTAACATAATCGTGTTATGTGCAGTTATTTTCTTCAGAAAATGCCAATGCCATTTAGGTGGCTAGATGAGAAATGTTACCACTGTTAAACATTCATATTACTTAAATCAATATTAGCTTATTAAATAAACACGAAAATATTGATCGTAAACCGTTTTAATATTGAATATTCGGTTTTATTTTATGTGCGTGTAAAGCTACATATCGGCACTAAATATTGCAGGAATTCCTTACGTTGAAAGCTAAAAGCATCGCTAAATAATTTAATATCGGAGTGCACAACTTACATTAGGCAAACTTTCAGCTTCGGAAGCCGAATCTTACAAGAACGTAATATTAACAAGCGAGTATGTGTGGTGTGGAAAGCTCCCGCTCACAAAACCGATTCAGAAAGTTATTTCGATCTGGACTACTGGAGGTCTGTGGTGTGGATTTTCCAGCAAATTTAACTTTACTTTGCTTAAGCCGACTGTCTAACAGCCAGAGGAATCTTGTGCAGTGAATAGCAGACGCTGATATTCTTGTTTAAGATTTAGTGTAGATTTAAGGAAATATGCGATATAATCTTGGAAGCAGTTTTTGTGCTGAGTAAAAATAACATAACATATAAATCGGTAAGTTTTAAGTCGACAAAACTGCCATACTTGAAATATAATCAATTACTTGTCGGTATTAGATGTCCTATACATATGTAGAATACAAATACATTTGCTTTGCATTTGATTGTAATTGAAAATGCAATTGATCTCTTTACAAATTTGCATTAGGTAGGTACTTGATTTTTCTGAAATACTTTAAATAGTATCGGTAACTTTTAGTTAAAATTCAAAAGTAATTCAAATACTCCTAAAAGTAATGCAAACACTCTCAAAGTTAAGTTAGTAAGTTTCTAACCGGATACCGAAACGAAGAGCCTAAATTCGTTACAATATTATAGGTCTACAGTGTTGGCTCCAAGTTAATTAAAAATGATTGGAAACAGGACATATATATTATTAGCAGTAGGGAAGGCGGGGTTCGTACTCAAAATAAGCCCTTTTTGGCACCTTCATCGAACTTCGTTGCCATCACCCGAAGAAGTCGCTGACCATTCACTGAACAACTGTATCGCCACCATCGACAATGACCAGAAGCTGCTAAAAGACCTTGAACGTTACCGTGCCATAAATGCCTAACCGTTATACATGGTATTTTATTATCCGGTCCAGCCTAAGCTAATGCATTTTTGTCACTCTAAACACTACGTGACCTACTCCATCTACCCCGTAACCAATATTACCGTCATCATGCCAAAGGTCCTAACCACTCCTAAGGGTAGTTTTAAGGGTGAGATTTACGGGGGGTAGTTTTTTCAATAAAAATTAAAGACTTTTTGCTTAATGCTTTTTTGACACACTCGTCGACTCTGAATAAAATCCAAATTAAGATAATAAAAGTTTTTTTTTGATCTGCAACCATTAAAATGAAGAGCCGGAGCGCATCCCACTAGGATACCCGAGCTCTGATTAAAGTTAATTTGAAAATGATAGCCTAACGTCAACAGCGTGTGTGCGCAGGTGCGAAAACGACAGCGTCGCGTCGCGTGCAACGTTGAAGCAACAAAAAAGGCAGCCAAGCGCGTTTAGCCTAGCCAGCCTAACCTTATGAGATGCATGTGCAGTTATAATTAAATAATAATAATAATATTATTATTATTCAAGAAACAAACAAGCGGCAGAGCCCATGAGGTTGTTCCCATCAAGCTTTACAGACTATAGTGGACAAAGTGGGAACTTTTTTCTTTCATTTCGGCATCAAGTAGATTTTTGAAAGTGTTTATATTGTTTACAGACACTGTATTCCTGTGGAGATTGTTCCATTCATAGACCACACGATTAACTAAAAAATTCCTTCTCACCAGTTTGTTGCATTTCTCCTTCTCCAACTTTTTAGTGTGACCCCTTAACGGCCGCGACGTACTTAGTGTATATATGTTGCTGCAAGGGTAATATCCAGAGGTCCACTTAAAGGTCTCGATTAGGTCTCCACGCTCCCTAAGTGATGTTAGATGCAAATGTCGTAGTCTGTCTGTGTACTCCATGGTCTTTAGTGTTAGAGGTATTTTAGTCACTTTTCTTTGTACCCTCTCCAGTCGCTCGATGTCCTTTATATAATATGGGTTCCACACAGTATAAGCAAATTCCAGTCCTGGAATGCTTTTTGGACTAAGTATATTAATGTATTTGCCTTCTTCACCACACTATTGATGTGAGGCTCCCACTTAAGATCCCGAGATATTTTTACCCCTAGATCTTCATGGGTGTTTACAGATTTTAATGTGTGTTGATCTATTATATAGTCTATTTGAGGATTTCCCGTTCCCATATGCAGAACAACACACTTGTTAGCATTTAGGGGAAGTAACCACTGTTTAGGCCAAACACTTATTTTCTGCAGATCATTCTCCAATGTAGTAGATGGACTTCCATAAATTTTGGTATCATCCGCATATAAGAGGATGTTAGAGGTGATAAGTGGTGGTAAATCGCTGGTATACAAGAGGAACAACAATGGTCCGAGCACGGAGCCCTGTGGTACTCCACTCGTAACCGCATACATTGGAGAGAGTTTACCATTTATGTGCACACAGTACTTTCTGTTTGCCAGGAAGCTCCTTATCAAGGACAAGAGATGCCCCCTCACGCCGAGGTGTTCAAGTTTACTCAGCAGTCTTTTGTGGGGTACTTTATCAAACACCTTCTCGTAATCGAGGTATACAATATCAGTAGGTTCATTATCATCCAAACATGTTGACCAGTGATTCACTGCAGTCAGGAGGTTGGTTGTAACTGATCTTCTATTAGGAACCCGTGCTGACTCTCTGGTCTGATGCTGTGGTATACCATGAATTCTGTGGTATACCATGAATTCTGTCAATTCTTTAGTAACTATTTTTTCCATGACCTTACCAACGCAGCTTGTCAAACTTATGGGGCGATAGTTAATTGGATTGTGCTTGTCCCCCTTTTTATATATAGGCACAATAATGGCTTTTTTCCAGTCCTGTGGAAGTTTCTGGTCACTCATTAATTTGTTCATAATATTTGCAGGAGGCTGAGTGATGGTATCTGCACAATTTTTAAGTAATATTAGTGGTATTTCATCAATCTCTGGGCTGGAATCTTTTTCAATTCTTTGATTGTTTTTCCTATTTTAGTTGCTGTAAACTCAATGGTTGTTATACATTCTTCCGCCCTTTTTATTGCGAGTACTGGGGGAGGTGGTGAACTGGGTTCCTTTGTGTACAGTGCAGAGAACTGCTGGGCGAACTGATCTACAATTTGGGCCGAATCGGTAATGATGTTCTTCGACTTATCTTTTAGGGTAATTTGGATGCACTTGGAGTTTAGTGTCCTTTTAATGTATGCATAAAACCCTTTATCGCCGGTGTCTAACAGGTTTTGTTCATACGTCTTGCATTCTTTATTGATAATTTTAGGTTGTTGTTATGCGTTCTATAGATAGCATAATCAGATGTACAGTTAGTTGACCTATACTTATCCCATAGTTGACGTTTTTTGTTGATATCTTTAAATAAGGTTGGTGTAATCCAGGGTTTTCCAGGATTTTTCGCTGTTGTTCTCAATGGGATATGTTGGTGAATCACTAGCTTGGTGGCATTAACAAGATAGGTGACATCTTCGCCAATTATGTGTGATTTTAGTTCATTGTTGATAGAGTCGCAGTTGGCATTCCAAAGATTTCTTTTTTTAACTTTGTGTGTAGGGCCACGCAGGGTGTTGATTTGTGCAATAGCAATTATTACAATATGGTCACCAAGCCCGATTGGTGGGCCCTGATTTATTGTGGTGACTAACTTTTTGTCGTTGGTTAGCAATAGGTCCAACAATTAGCGCAATTACAACATGCGAGTAGGAAAGTCAATAAGTTGATGGAAATTTGACTACATGTATGTTTCAAGGAAGTCTCTAGCTTCTTCATCTTGCCCAAGTAGTGATATACCTGGCCAGTCGATGTCTCTGTAGTTGAAATCACCAAACAAGATAATGCTCTTGTTTTCACTTGACGCATTTTCTAGGGTTTCCAGTAATATGTTGTTTTCCACCAAACCAACATTTCCAGGTCTGTATATACATCTCAGGAGAAGTGGCACTTTGCCTATTTGTATGTCAACCCAGACTGACATGATCTTGCTGTTGTCATTGTTATATTTGGTGTTGACTGAAGCACCCACTTTGAGGTTTTCAAAACTAGTACAAACATATATGATAACCCCTCCACCTTATTGATCCACTCGGTAAGTTTGGAAATGTGTATAGCCAGGAAGGGCAAGTAGTGTTTTATTATTATCATTTGCCCATGTTTCAGTTATGAATATTAAAGTTGGAGACATCTGGGCCATAATTGCGTGGAAGTCATTTAATTTTGTAAACAATGAATTAGCATTAGTGTAAAGCATAGAGACTTCCATGAGATGATTGTAATTTAGTTTTTTGTTGGTGTTTTGCTCCTTATTTGGTTTATTTTTGGCATTCGATCGAAATATTTCATAATAAGATTCTGCTCACCTTTCTCTTGCCTACTTTTGAGCTCCACTACAAGCTTGTTTTTCCGTTGTTGTGGTGTAAGGTCAGGTTTTATGTATGATTGTGACTCCTTCGGCAGTTTTTTCCTTGTTTTTTAACAGTTGGATCGCTATTTCGGCTGATTTCAGGACAACTTTTATTGGCCTCACGTTACATTCATCAAATTTACCCAGTCTGTATATAAATGTTCCAGAGGCTGTTGAATATTAATAATAATACAAGTAACATAAGTATCTTATTTTCAAAGTTCCTCGTTTAGCAAAAATACCAAAGTAAATCGTTTAACTTATATGAAAAAATTAATAGAAAATTATTTGAGTTAGCTTAAAAATATATTTTGTTCTTCTTTATCTCCTTCCACCACAGGAATCGAATATCTGCATTTTTTAGTTGAACGCAAGAATAAAATTGTCTGCAAAGTGGACAACATGCATTATTTATTGTACAACGCATTAAACATAGAAACAGAATTCATGAGAACAAAAATTTGATATAACATTATCTTTTTTCTTCATATTTTCTCAGCAAATGGAGCAGGATTTTTCCAGCTTTTTGATGTTAACTTCCTTTTTTGTGGAGTAACATTAGTAGGACAATTTTCATATTCATTTTTGGTTTGTATTGAATATTGCAAGCGCAATACTGATACAGTCAAAGATACCATTCTTGTATTCAGTCTAATAGAATTGGAGGTAAAATCGTGCTATGCAATGGGAAATGAAACAAAGAAATTAATATGATTTTTTTATATTTATGTAGTAACTTTACATTAAGCTAATGCACAATGCTATGGATTTATATTCTTATGAAAATAGCACTTTGGTATATTTTTAAACCCGTGTGGGGTTGCTGGTCCTCCATCGGGACCCTCCCCAGGTGGCGGATAGGAGAACGCCTCCTAGATATAGGTGGTACCGGAAAAATTAAATATCCGGGGCTGACCAAAACCAACACACAGCAGCGTCTGATCCAGAGTGGGCGGCTGCACACAGCGTCTGAACTCCATGTAGAAGCGGCTGAAATAAAAGCAGTGAAGGCAACGGGAAACCACATCGCTTAATTTTTTTCCCCAGGAACTTACTATGGCGAGAAAACCAGACACAACGGCCCCCAGTCCCGGGCAGCCCTTAGATGGGCAAGGGGTGCGAAGATTCTCCCGGCTCGAAATAGCAAAGTCCAAACTAAGAATCGGAACATGGAATGTCCCGTTCACTCTACGCAGCTGGGAAGTTTGAGACTTTCGTTCAGGAGATTAACCGGATGAAACTGCAAATAACAGGTGTAAGTGAACTAAGATGGCCTGGCTCAGGAACATGCAAACACGAAAATGGCACCTTATATTACTCCGGAGATGATGACGACGAGCCAAATCACAGGAATAGAGTGGGAATTTTTGTGACGGCAGAACTAACGAAATACGTACTAAACTTTGTCCCCATAAACGACAGAATATTACTACTACAATTGGGGGCAAGCCCTTTTAACATTAATATACTCCAAATATATGCTCCGACTCCAGAGAGAAGGTACGACGACGAAGTTGAATCTCTGTATAGTCAATTAGGCACAATAATGAAAAGACTTAAGAACAGAGAAATTACATATGTCCTGGGAGACTTTAACGCGAATATAGGCCAGGGTAGTAGATCTGACTTGGTGGCGGAATATGGCTTGAGAGCCAGTAATGAGCGCGACTCTTCGAAGTTTGCCAAGATCACAACATGGTGATAACAAACACATGGTACAGATTGCATAAACGAAGACTCTATACTTGGAGAGGTCTAGGCGATAACCCAGCACATATTATAAGAAACCAGATTGATTATATATTAATTAACACAATATTTAGGAACTGTGTAAAAAGAGTTACAACCTATCCTGGAGCAGACGTTGGATCTGACCATAACCCGCTGGTTGCCGACACTAAAGTCAAACTTAAAAAAACTAAAGAATAGCACCCCACAATGAATTCAAACTGGCAGAAAGCAATAGGGAAGTATTTGCGAAAGACCTCTACAATTGCATAAAGGAAATAAGAACCGACGACAGCGTGGATGCAGTTTGGAAATCATTCAAGGAACTAACAAATAAGCTAATAACTGAACATACGGTAAGAAAAGATAATCCAAAGAAACAGAAATGGATGACATCCAAAATATTGCATCTCATGGAGCAAAGGCGGCAATATAAAACAAACCCAGAAGAATATGAAAGGAGACAAAAGGAAATAAAACAAAAAAATCGTATCGCCAAAGAAAACTGGCTGAAGGAAAAGTGTAAGGAAATGGAAGACCTGGAGAATAAACATGACACTTTCAACATGTATAAAAAGGTCAGAGGAGTGGCAGATTTATACAATAAAAATACCACTAATATGCTAGTAGACACTGAAGGCAAAAATATCTTAGATGTAAAACAAATCCTTGGAACATGGTTCAAATACATAAATGAGCTGTTTGATGATAATAGACCGAATGAATCCAACTTCGATGACCACGCTGATATAGACGGAGGACCAGAAATTCTCAAGAGTGAGGTTCTACTTGCAATAAAATCTGCAAAAACCAATAAGCCACCGGACCTGATGACATCCTAACGGAGCTGTTACAAATGATCAAAGAGGAAAACATTGGAATCTTGGTCAAACTGTTTAATGCGGTTTACACGACTGGAGACATACCGGAAGATTGGCTGAAATCCGTATTCATCCGATTCCAAAAAAAAAAACAACGAGCAAAACGATGCAGTGAGTATAGACTAATAAGCCTTATGAGCCACACCTTGAAAGTCTTTCTCAAAATTATTCACGGGAGGATAAGATCCAAATGTGAAGCAGATTTGGATGAAACCCAATTTCGATTTAGAAACGCTTTGGGAACTAGAGAGGCACTGCTTGCTCTGAACATACTACTAAAGTGTCGTGACCAGCGCAAGGACGTTTTTGTGTGTTTCGTTGATTACGAGAAGGCCTTGGACAGAGTACAACACAGAAAGCTTATAGACATCTTAAAGAACATGGAGGTGGACAAACCTAACGTTCCTGTTAGAATTATCGAAAATTTATACTGGAGACAAAAAGCAGCAGTACGACTAAACGGAAAGTTTACAGAAGAAAGCCAAATTCCACGAGGCGTCAGACAGGGCTGCATACTGTCACCACTACTTTTTAACATATATTCAGACAAAATCTTTAAACGGGCTACTCAAGAACAAGAAATGGGAGTTCAAATCAATGGAGAATATATAAATACGATACGATATGCCGACGACACTGTCATCCTAAGTGACAGGCTAGAAGACTTGCAACATCTTTAAACTTTGTAAACGCGGAAGGACAAGAAATGAGGCTTAACATAAATATCAACAAGACAAAATTTATGGTCTTCAGTCAACAACCACATCCTGATGCTGCACTACAGATTGATACGAAAAATATAGACAGAGTAACCCAGTTTAAGTACCTTGGATGTTATATCACCGAACATCTAAATCCAGATAGAGAAATAAGGTGTAGAATAGAGACAGCCCGAACAACATTCCAAAAAATGGAACCACTATTCTGGAATGATAATCTGAACCTAAAATTACGGCAGAGAATGGTAAAATCCTACATATTATGGTCAGTGTTGCTGTACGGGGCAGAGATCTGGACAATTAAAGCCGCTACAGTTAATCGGTGAGAAGCGTTCGAGAAGTGGTTACACCGGCGAATGGTGAGAATACTCTGGACAGCTATGCAGACCAACGAAATGGTACTAAACAGGGCCGACGCAACACGTATGCTACTAAATACAGTTAAGTGCAGGAAAATCTCATATCTTAGACATGTCTTTAGATGAGAGCGATACAGAATCCTACAACTGATCATGATGGGAAAAGTGGAAGGACGTAGAGGAGTAGGAAGAAAGCAGGCTTCCTGGCTGAGGAACATCCGTGAATGGACCGGTATACGCAGCGCAGAGGAACTATTCCGATTGGCGTAGAATCGAGAAAGACTTGCCCAAGTAATTGCCAACGTCAGGGGGACCTGATATGGCACGTGAAGAAGAAGATACTTTTAAATTTGCTTAATTTGGGTTCACAACCAATAGGAATATTATTAATAATAACTTTTTCGTCTAAAAACGTCTTTAAAAAATTGTTTTTTTCGTTACCCTTTACGTATAATTTGGTGATGGATTCCTTGAGTTTGCGTACCGTATATGTACCAATTCCGCCCTAGTACGCGAGCAAGTGCTTAAGTTACTTCTAAGTAATCACGTATTTTTATTACTTCAATTACGTTTCGAAATACTTGAAACGGTTACCATTATCAGTTACTTAACACTTTAAAATATATTATACAGTTTGAAAGTACCTAGTATTTGGACTTGCAACTTATTTGACAAGTACTTGATAGTTGTACCTAAAATACAGACTGACAATATTTGTCACCCCATCTCCCCCCCCCCCCCTATATGTTTAAGAAGACCCTGTCCCTCTCCAGTATTGAATTTAGTAGTTTAATTGATTGAAATGGACAATTTTCTGAACATGAAGCTTCAAAATTTGTTCTACATGACCAAACTCTTATCTTATAGCCAGATATGTAAATTACCCAAATTGCCGAAGCGCAAATCGAAAATAGCAGGAAAGATATTTTTTATTTTTTTGCAAAAATCTCCGTCTAATACACCAAACGGTTTTATTTATAGGCAGTATTCTGATTTTTAAGGTTAACATAGGCCAGCCCAATATTATTCTCAAAGTTCTTCCGAAATTGGCCTTCGATTTCCAACACCATTAGCAAATTAATATATCGTTTATATCAACTGAAACTTATTTTAGCATAAGTACATTTAGGAGCCATCGTTGTCCATTTTAATTTGGAGATAAAAGCAGGTTATTTGCTAATAACACAGTGAAGCATTCTCGGCTTATTAATTCTCGTACGTTTGTAGAATACAACGCTATTTGGAAACATAGGCGATTGAAGGGATCGCTATAAATTATTGATTAAATTACGTTAAGGAATCTTGCTTTGCAAATTCGTTCAAATTTCAAAGTGTGCCAAATGCTTTCTGTAGCTGTATTCCAGTAAAAAATTTACATAATATACTTACGGTATTCAGAGTGCAAAATAAACGGTATAAGAGGAAACGTGGTTCTACTTTGAAAATAAATCGGTTGCAGCGAACAGAATAGCTAAAAATACCAGCCAATAGTAATGACACCGAAGTTGCTCCCATCTAGTAAATGTCTTTGACATCTTTAGTATGTTATTGTCAAATTGGGTGAAATTATAAAATTAACATAATACAATGATACAGTGGCACGCAAAAGTTATTAGGCATGGAGAATTTACCAGTGAAGAAATGTTTACACCAGCTAATTCGAATTGTATTTGAAACGTTATAAATGTCTTGGCTGCTGTCTGGCAATTTAGGGCGGGGCAGATATAAAGAGCCCCGGCAATATTGTCAGATTCTCTCGCATATCCTTGGATTGGAGTTTTCATTCTAGCACCTTTACTAGAAGTTAGGGTTCGTTACCTTTGGTTTGCCTTGTACAGTTTCGTTGTTTCAAACATTACTTTTAGTTAAATAATAGACTTCGGAACACTTTTGCTCCCTGACAAAAATGAGCATAAGGTTCATGCCTAGGACAGAGACTTCCTATTCTCTTATTCCCTGCTCGTCAATTAGTTTTGATGTCCACCAAATTCGGAGCATGTTTGTTCACTGCCGGCTTTGCTTGCCACTAACAAAGTTTGGAAAATAACTCAACTGACTTATCGCATTTATGTTTGGCTGATAAGGCTTAATACTTGTACCCCTTTTTCCAACAAGTCGATACCAGTTTATCGGATAAAATGATCTAGGAACAACAACTTTAAATAAACGGTCATGAACACAAAGAACAAGAAACAAGTTAAAATTAAATTACGCTACTTTATCAGATGTTTAAATTTTCTGCCATAATTATATAGACATCCAATCCTGTCTCTAAATTCTCGTAACATGCTATCAAAAATTGCCCAACGAATTTCGCGTATTAGATTTCTAATTCTAGTTTTTAAATGATCAATATTATCTGGCCTATGTTTATAAACTTTACATTTTAAATCCCCCCACAAGTAAAAGTCCAAAGGGGTGAAATCCGGGAACCTAGCGGGCGACTCAATCGTGCCTCTCCTCTATATCCATCGCTTTGGAAATGCTTGGTCCAAAAATTAATGCACTGGTGAACCACAATGGGCGGGAGCTCCATCCTGTTGAAACGAGGTATCTCTACGGTTTGGATAGAGGATTTCCAATTGTGGGATAGCATGTTCTTGAAATAACTCCAAGTATAGCACTGACGTAGGATTTTCATCATCCCGATAATGTTATTGCTTATGAATCCTATCTAAACGTTCACTTTTTGTGATCTGTGTGGGTGCTTTGGCCATCCACCGGTGATTGACCGCAAACCAATATCTACAATTGTGTCTATTGACAATACCATTAAGCATAACGGTAGTTTCATAGGAAAGAGAATATTATGGAAAAAATTGGGATCAGCAGTGCACCCCTTCATAAGAATTTCGCAAAACTCCAAGTTGTACCAAGACCACTACATTGATTGATGTAAAAATCAAGATCTACAGCTTGTAACAGGAGGTATATACAGATGTATTTTCTGCAGCGAATATAATATTGGGTTCAAGCTGCCCAGAAGTGGGACTTGTGAAACATGTGATATGCTGAATGTGCTTATAGAAGATCCAAATGCGAAGGAAGTTCCTGAACTAAAAACGAATCTTTTCATTTTTAAATAAATTTTTAACTGACTGGCAACACACATTATGGTCTCGGTTCAACTGGTAAACAATGAGCAATTTTCACCATCTCTGTCGGTACAATCGAGGACGCGACGTACTTCAGTCTGTATGGATCTCGTCAGGTCGATGCAGACGTATGAGATTTGCCTACTCTGGAAACAATATTAAGAAAGCAATTAATCAATAAAATCAGGCAAGAAAAAAAATCAGAAAGGAACGGAGGAAATAATATTTAAAAGTCGTACTTCTATATATAAAGACCGTTACAGACAAAGTCGGTCGAATCCTAAAGAAACATCAGATCAAGCCAATTTTCAAGCCATAGAGAACCTTAGCGCATCTGGTAGGAAACTCAAAGTATAAAATAACGCTAGAGAATCAAGGAGTGTACCGCATTCCATGTGAGGAGTGTCAAAAGTCAAACATAGGACAAACAAATTGACGAATTTCGACTAGAATACAAATAGCACACTGCAGAGCTGAGCAACTTTATCAGGTCACTAATGACCAAACAGATACGACTAGGATAAGTAAACAAACACGACACTTCATTCCAGAGATGACTGACCTTCTCAGGAATGCTGCTATTCTAGTTCTGATCTAAAATGAATTTCGCTTACGACTTAAACTTTAGCTTTCCCACTACTTGAAATTAGTTCTCGTTGTTTTTACCCCGTTTTCCCAATTTGAAGAGTAATGGCACCCAATGTATAGAAAGATCCACATGTTAAGATAATCCCCTTAAATATTTCTAATTTTTATTATGCATCTTCAACATTCATCGCGATCACCTTTTTACAGATATTTCATTGATCTTCTAGAGAACGCAGGCAGCCATAATCAGGATCAGTAAATAAATATCAGATATGTTCAATCTTAATTTAGTACTGAACTTCCAAAGAATGCAGAAAGATGCGACCGAAGTAAATAAATAGGCACCAGACTGCTGAGAAGAATAACTTTTTCAGAAATGTGCTTATTATGTAAATAGGTCCAGCAGATGTAACCAGGACGAGCAAATGATTATTAGACTACATTCCAGAAATGACACAGTTTCTCAGAATTGTTGATAATTTTGCCTTGACATTCTAAAGAAAGCAGGCAGATGCAACAGGGAATGAGTAATTAAACATCAGACTTTATACCAGAGTTGATTGGTATTTCCAAGTAAAATTACATTCCAGTGTTTTAAAAGACATTATTTTCATATCTTCATTCGATGTTCTCTTTTCGCTACTGTTTCCCTGTTTATTTCCGGAAAGTACTTTTGCTACTTGCAGTACCGAAATTATTTTCATTATTAACCATTTAAGTAATAATAGTGTTACTAATCAACATTATATTGATTACCGCTAATTTCTATACATGCATGCCAAATTGCAAAACTGCCAACCGAATATATATATTGCTCCGTCATTTTCTTTCGGCCAATCCAGTTATTTTCATCGAACTAAAACCTGATAATAAATAGTTTCCGTGCCGTCAATTCCTAAACGCTTTCCCAACGTGCTTTTTTCTAGATACGACTTTCTTCACTTTTCCAGACGGTGGCGCCGTTCAGTCTTTTGTACACTAAGCCGTGCTAATTGATTGATGAGGTGCGCCGGGCCAGCAAATTGTCACACCGATCTGGATAAATCCCCGATTCGATGAAAAATGTATCGTCGAACAATGTGCATTTTTTCGTTTTGGGTTTTTGTCGGTATCTCTCAATTAGACGGTTTTGCGCGTAATGAAACTGACCCCGGCAGAA